>NW_021026384.1:1129556-1175164 GCF_004153795.1 Camellia sinensis | reverse complement strand
TTCCAAACTTAGGACAGGTTGCTTACCCGATGTTAGGTTGTTTGAAACCACTGTGTGCATAGTGAAACCCTAGCTCCTGACAAAATAGGACAGGGAAACCCTACCCCAACATAGGGGTGTTTTGGCTCGCACTTATCTGCTATGTGCTTTAGAGTGTATCTCTACAGGAATGTACATATCAGTTTGCAAGTTTGAGTATCAGGCTCGAGGGCACCAGTATCAGTGTTATTGAGAGATCGGCTATCTGCGGATATCAAGTTCAGTTTCGGGGGCAGTGATTCTGGGGAACAGTGATCAGTAATAGAGTGCAGTTGTTCGGCTACACCTGTGATTGATCTGTTTGGGCTGAAATGCTATTTGTTTTTCCTTTCAGTTCAGGGTGTCCAGAGAATTGATACAGAATAGCTAGTGTTCCCCTTTGCTGAGGCAGGACTTATGATGACGCAGAATTCAGAAGAGATTGTAGTTATGACAGCTACGCTAGATCAAGGGATCACCCTGCAGGATGAAACCAATGTCGATGTATCGCATCCGCCTAGGTCGCCTGTCGCGCACCCAGTCTCGACCCACAAGTTGTATCAGGCCCGTAAGCCCACCACATTTGAATTGATGGGAATGATAGGCGACCTCCAGAGATCCGTGGCTGATCTGGCCTATGGAATGTCGGCTTCACCGCCAGCGGCACCGTATGCCGGGAATTTCATACCACATGAGCCCCCGCTACTAGGGCGGATTGTGATAGAGCTCAGCCAGCCAGAGGTGGCTTCCAGCTACAGCCACGACGTGTCAGCAACAACCGGGCTTCGCTCTGAAGTAGCAACCCAAACCCTTGACCAGGCTGAGGCCAGAGATAAGAACAAAATGAAGGCAGATGCCGATCCCATTGAACAACTGCTGCAGGCAGTCGAGGCTTTGAAAGCCGGGGGGATGAACAAGCAACAGATATCCGCAGTTGTGGCAAAAACTGTGGAGGATGCTTTCCCCACTCCACCTGAGGGTAGTTCAAGTCAGTCAGAAAATCGGGATAGGCCCCGTCATGCCAGAACAGTTCCTCCTATTCCCAACCCTGCACCTGCGAAAGATCAGAAAACCAAGGCAGTGCCTGCCGACCCTTTTGCTAGTGCGTCTAGTAAGAATGCTCAGACTTCAAAGTACCTGCCCCGAGGGCGCAGGATCTTTCATGCTCTCTACATGCCTCTGTCTAAGGCACTTCAGATCCTTGCTGAGAGGAGACACCTTAAACCCTTGGAGCCTCAGCCTCTCCCGAAGAATCTCCCTGCTACGCATGATGCTGCTCAGTACTACGCGTACCACCAGCAGACGGGCCATGCTACCGGCAATTGTTTCTGCCTCCGTCATGAGGTGCAAGATTTGATTGACAACGAGGTTATCCTCTCGCCCACCTCAGCCAAGTCCGTTACCACCCAGTTATTGGATTTTGAGGACACAGATACTGCAAGTATGCAATCAGAAAGTGAACCACCTGCGAGCGGCATTTGGTATATTTTGGATGTGGCGTCTGGCACGCATTTTTGAGCATCTGTGAACACTAGCTTTGTAAATTCTGGCTTGGGTATCGAGTCAGTCTTTTGTTTTTAGTCTGTCTCTTTGTCTTGAGTCAGTCTTTTTGATTAAAGGTCTGTCTTGTTGTAGCGAGTCAATCCCCTTTGTATAGAATACCAGGTGATTCCAGGGTTGTTGCCTCGAACACCGTTTTATCTTGCAATTACCCGTTTTTGTTTTTGAGTTTGTTTCTGCCGAGGGGCCAGTTATACCAACAAATCTGAATGAAACAGCTGTGGCTATCTCATTTTCATGCTTGCTTTCAGTGTAAGTTAGTTGTGCCAGAGGATTTGAATGGGCTGACAATACATCTCGCCTGCTCTCCTGCGCGCCAAACTCATTGCATTAGCCTAAGTTTTTCAAAAACCCCTTTTGAACACTGCGGTGATAAAAACAAAGAGGAAGGAATTCCTCGGGTTTTGTAAAATTTTGATCATTTTGAGAGAAAGAGTGGCATGCTAAGACTTTTAATGAATGAAACCATGCTTGTCAGCGTGAGTATTGGGAAGGACCCTGGCTTGATCCAAACCGGTTCCACACCATCTTTAGCGCGAGCGATTTGTCGCTTTCTTAAAAACTTTCAAAAAAATAGATGTTTTGCGCGGCCCTGTGAAGACCTGTGTGGAATCGCTCTTGAGATTGTGTAGCCTAGGATCGCTCTCAACCTCAAGATTCAACCCGTCCGTTTTCGAACCTTGAACCCGTTCAGAAAGTTCAACGGTCAACCGCCATGTGAGGCCCGTGTGGCCAGTTTTGAAGCAGCCCTCGAACAGGAGGCACCAAAGTCGAATCAAAAAGATTAGATCTCACCAGAAGAAGCTCGTGGAGCAGCCATGATGGATTCTCCTACAAATCATTGCAACAGCCGTTCTCCTAGATACAGAGAGGCTTCAACTTCAAAAACCATTTGGCATGGACTTGTTACACTTTTACCCTTTGAGAGGCTCGCTGGGCCGAAAACCCGGAAGGGCGACCCAAGAAAAAGTTAGAGCAAGAGAAAAATACAAAAAATGCAAAAAAAAAAAAGAGAAGAAATAAAATAAAAAAAGAAAGAAAAAAAAGAAAATGCAAAAAAGAAGAGAAAAAAGAAATGAAAAAAAAGAAAATGAAAAAAAAAAAAGCTCGCAAGGTCGAAAACCCGCATCGGGCACCTTGGCAAAAGTTAGAGCCTGAAAAGTGAAGGTTAAAATACCCGAGTGTACCTTAACCGGAACTACGTAAGGCTTGATTCCCATGTTTGGGATACGTAGGCAACTTCATCCTGAAGTCCAGCCCTCAACGCTTTCATAGCGCCTCAGTCCATGCAATGGTTTTGATTATTTTCGCCCTCCCCGAATCCGATAGTTCGGTTGTGACAATGGGATACATAGGTAACTTTGTCCCAAAGTCCAGTCGCTCAACGCCTTCAAAGTGACTGTGTCCATATATTGGTTTTGACCATCTTTGTCTTCTCTGTATCTGAGAAAGTTCGATCGTGATCATCACTGGTAAGGACTGTTTACAACATGCTGCGGCATCATCCAGACAAGGGGCAACTTTCCGTTGCCATGAATCGCCATTCAAACCAGGGGCAACTTTCCGTTGCCATCCACCCCTTTCAAGCCAGGGGCAATTTTCCATTGCCTCCGATCCGAGGTTGCGCATCTCAAAGAGTAAGTTCCATGCTCGTTGAGCATTGACTGTTTGCAAAATAGTTTTTGAAAATTTTTACTGAGGTTGACTATTTTCTCGAAAACTATTCCATTTTCCAAAACTGGACCATTTTCTTGGACCCAAAAAGGAAAATTTTCAGTGCTTACAGGCTAACTTGCATGGTTTTCAAATCAAAATCGAACGAGTACGTTAATCCGACTCTCATCTTGATCAAAACTGTTTTAGTAGAAAACCAAAATAAAAAAATGGTCGAAGTGATGAACTAGGGGCACAGTTGAGTCAGGCGTTCTGTCTTTCCCCCGTCGTCAACATACTTGCCAGGAGGGCACTCTACCCACCAGAAAAAATAGCTGTGAGCTAACGGCATCGGGCATGAACCCGCAACTTCCTATTCATTCATTAATCACCTTGGGGAGGGACGAAAAAATGAGAGAATAAAGAATAGAGAGGTGTAAGTTGAGAGAAAAAGCGAGCCAAAGGGTTTTGAGAGAAAAACCGAGCTTGAGTGCCAGAGTGATTTGAGAATCACAAATGAGAAAAGGGTGGGGAAATAACACCCAGAGAAACTGGCTCCTCGAGATCTGAGGTCTTTTGTTTGTAAACACGTCCGTGTGTCGTGTCCTCCACCTTGTCTTCCTCAACTTTTGTTTTGAGTCTTTTCCGAGCGTGTCTCGTTGTGTTTAGGTCGTGTACCTTTCTGTTTGAGTCCTCCTCGCTGTGTTCAGTTGTAGGCTCGATACCCCGGTTGAAAATCCTTTTTATTTCGAGGATCGTTTATGCTCAGAGTGCTGTGCCACTCTCTACATCTGTGCGAAGCCAAAGAAGAAGAAAAATTCGGGGCATCTGAGCGTGCTTCAACTTCAGCTGGTTTCACCTTCGTAGTCCGTCTTGTCAGATTGGGCTGTTTGTTCAGGATTTGCTGTGTGCAAAATGAACCAAATGTTGTGTTACGGGCTGTATGCAGATTAATCCCCAGTAGAGTAACGGCTATGTGTCCAGAATCAGGTAGTGGGTTGCTTGGATTATTTTGCTGTTGGCTGTTTAGTTATCTGATTATTACAGTGCAAGTGTTCAATTTTCAGACAACCAATCAATTTCATTTACATTAAGGTGTAATATGGTGTGATGCAATGCAAAGTATGAAATGTAAAGATATACGGATGTAAACACTTTTTCAGATAAAAAGCCTGTTTCATTTCATCATCTTTTCAAGTACACAAGTTTTGGAAACAAAAATCTGCCTGCGGCAGTACAAAGTATCCTAACTACCAACAAAAAGGAAAAGTACAAGAAAGAAGAAAAACAACAAAAATCTGTATCCATGTCAAGCAGCTCCAAGGGCTATCGGTCTATCCTAGTCCTCTTCCTGGACGAAGGTCCAGGAGCATCTTCAGCATCGTCATCAGAGCCCGAGCCAGTGCCGCCTCCGGTCTCCTCCTCCGATGGCTCCGCCTCCGACTCTGCCTCTGCCTCCGACTCCTCGTCATCATCATCAGGGACTGGAGCCCGCGAACTACTCCCAACACGAGAAAGCAGAATTTTTCTCCCCTACTGGCCATTCATGCGACCTGTCTAACCGATTAAAGTCAAGTTCCACTCGTGCGGAGGTGGTGGCCACTCGAGTTTGCAAAATGGTTTCCCCTGATTTGGTGCATGCTCCGCTCATGCGAAGCTCATAGCCGCACAAGCGGTCTGGGCAATTCCAGACAATCCGAAAATGGAGTTTTGAAGCCAAGTTCCCAAACTCAATTTCAAGCCCAAATTCACGCAAAAATAACACAAAATTTGATTTACTAACATGATTCAAGTATAATTTCAATTCAAACACATCAATCTTGCTTCAATGTCAAAATCAAAGTCTCATCTTTTTTCATATATATACAAAACCTCATGATCAAGTTCAATATATATATACACATGGATGATCCTTACACAAATGCTTCTTGTATGGACAATTTAGGGTTTATTTCATGCATTAATCACAAGCTTGAACTCAAATCAAACAAAGTTGAAGAGATTAAGTTCCAATTTCTTGAATGTAGCTCAAACAATTACATAACTCAAACCCTAACTCATCTAAGTGTTAAATCTTCAATTTCCTCTTGATTTCAAGCAAAAGATGAGTGTAGACACCCCATTTTTGACCGCCCTTAAGACTTGGGCGTTACTGATGGTTTACTTGGTGGAGACAGGTGTGCAGGGGAAATGTTCAGTTTCTTTGGCAAGGAGAGAAGCAAATCCTTCAAAACACTTTGTTTAGGAGTTTGGAGTTGAAGAAGAGAGGAAAGGAGAGGAGAAAACTAATTTGGGAGAAGTTCGGCATGAATCCGGGTAGAAGCGAGTCGAGCAGCCCTCGCTGAATCGGGCTTATCTGTCTGTACGCTTGGAGTTTAGCTATGGGGCCACCACCGTCGGAAAGCTTACTTCCGGGGCTTCATTTTTCACTCAAGAATCTCTTAAAGCCAAGTCCGGGTGGGGGAGATATGATTGGTTGAAGTTGGGTATCATCCTGGTTGGATCGAATCTGCGCGGCTTCACCAAAATGGGCATAACTTTTTCCACAGGAGGAATTTTAATGCAAGGTTTGAGCCATTGGAAAGCTAACTTCCGGGGCTTCAATTTGGACACCAACCGGCCGTTTTTTGACCTTACCGGCCATCCACCGGCACTAATATTTATCCGGCCGGCAATTTATTGTGCCGACCGGCACTTTATTTTGCTGACCGGCAATTTTTGCTAGCCGACGACCTTCCGGAGCATTCTGCAGACTGAGTGGATTCCAGCTATGCCAGCTGGAATGCACAGAATCGATCCCCCACGCACATGTATGTTTGTTTTGCACCTTGTGAGTCTTTGAACCCCTTAACCTTCTAGAAGCTTGAACCCTTTGGCCAAGCTTCTTGGAGAAGCTTGGCCAGCTGTTTTAGCTTCCTCTAGAAGCCTTGCACCCCCCTTGAACCCCTTTGACCCTTTCCCTTTACTTAGCTTGTAAGTTAAGTGCTTCCCTTGCCTTATATAAGCACCATTCCTCTCCCTTTGTCTAGGTTGGATGGTTTGAGGCAAAAAAAACGAGAGATATACCTTGTATATCTGATATACATACATACATACAACCCTCAATCTCTCTCCATATCTCTCTCATTCAATCATCAAATACCCTTGTTCTTGGGCCATTTCTTCACCAACCCATAGCACCACACCCCTACACTTCATTCCAGCACATTGGAGGTCATTTGCAGAGGCTAGGAGCACCCAAACTTCAACCAAAAGCTGCTGGTTCATTGGTCTACAAAGGTGAGTCCTCTTCTTCCCTTTTCTAGCCTATTCTTGCATCATATCTAAGCCATAGTTGCTTGTATATTTGAGCTCCGGCCAAAACTGAAAGTAGCCTTTTTTTGAGCTGTATTTCATCTTTCACTAAGGGTCTTACCCTGTTTGAGCCCCCCATCTTGCACTTGCTTCAATATCTACTTGTATGTCAATATTCTTGCATGCTTCACTAGCCTATCATTTTTCTATTTTTGGACCATGATCAGAACTGAAAGTGGCCTTATTTTGACCTTCTTAACATGTTTTATTAAGGGTCTTTGCTTGTTTGATGAATGCTTTGTATACCTCATGTTATAGCCACTTTTGAGCCTCATTTTGCATTGCATTTCTAGCATGTTTGTATACTGTTTTTGGGTTTTTACAGTTCTGTAAAGTGGCTTATTTTGGGCCCCTCTTCAATGTTGTTGAAGGGCCCTAACATGTTTGGGGTCAGCAGCTGTGAGTTGCTTCATAATCTCATGTTTAGGGCCGTTTTTGTATGCCATTTTAGCCCTATCTTTGCTTGCTGTTTGGCCATGTCATAAACTGTAAAAATGCCTGTCTCAGAGCTGTCTTGCTTCTGTCTTCATGCTCCATGTCCATATTGTGCATGCTTTGTATAGCTGTAAGCCATTTCATGTGCCTAATCTTGCACTTCGGGATTTATTCCATGCGTTGAGTGTCGTTTCATTATGTTTCGGGGCTGTTTTGCACCACCTATCGCTTCTGAAATTCCACTAAGCATGTTTGCATATCATTTCATGCTTTTGCATTGCGTATGCCATTGCCTCGGTTTGCGTGCCCGTGTGCACGCATTTCGAGGCACTTCATTTTTCATCCATCGGCCTCTCATGTGAGTGTGGCTGAGTCTCTCTCATGTTAGTATAAGTCCATGTTGCATTCTATATGCCATTTTAGCCATTGCATTGCATATGCCATTGCCTCGATTTGCGTGCCCGTGTGCACGCATTTCGAGGCACTTCATTTCTCTTATGGCCACGATGTGGGTGCGGCTGAGGTCCACTCACATTGGTGTAAGTCCACCTGCATTGTGTATGCCACGTTTCAAAGCGTTGCGCATGTTATGTTGTTAGCATTGGTATGCCATGTAGTTGCATGCATGCTTGTATTCTTGTTTGCATACCTAGGTTACATTGCATTGGCATGCATGCCTTCTCTTATCATGTGGATAGAGGTTGGGTTTAGTTTGTTTTGATTGGTTTGCATTTCATTTGACATGAAAGTTGCATACTTGATTCCTGGGCCATCATGCATGGAAATGCGTGATTGTGGTCCGAGAATCGAGGCACATGCCCCTTTGAGTCATACCATGATAAGGGACATGAATGGTGCATATAGCCTTGAATTGTGGCTGCCATGCTTTGTTTTTGCACTAATGTTACCTGTCAATTGCAGGTTCTGCAGACATTCCTTGCCGACCGGCAGTATATATTGTCGACCAGCAGTAAACAAGCAGCCGATGGATTCATCTTGTGCCGGTGACTACAACACAACTGCCGGTGGCAATTCTACTCAGCCGGTGGCACTCCTCAGTGTCCAAGGAAGCAGTCCTGAGGTGTTGGTAGCCTTCAGAGGAGCAGAGGAAAGAAAACAGAGGCAGCCTATGCATGGCGGCGCATTTCCCGAGCGGTTTACCTGTTTTCCTAGATTAATTAATTTGTTAATTAATTAATTAATTTGTAATATTTAATTAGCTTTGCGTAGTTAATTAATTTGAATATTTATTTGGTCCTCCGAGCGAGGGCATATTTGTAATAAGTGTGCGTGCGTGTGATGTATGCCTTCCAACCCACTTCTTTTCTTCCTTTTATTTACCTGCTTATGATGGTAGATTAGGGCACATTTATTTTAGCATACCTTATGTCTATGCATGCGTGCATTCATGCATTTGTTGACATGCATCAGGCTCGGAACATCATGCTAACTGCATTTGTACTTTAATTTCAAAATTGAATACGTGCATCAATTGATTGCATCTCACATCCATGCTTAGGTTAGCCGAGCCTACTTCAATTGCATCCCGTATGTGTTGCATTAGTCAATCTAATATGAACTAGGACATGCATGTTTGCTACTAGTTTATTATTTTGGCACGGAGTACTAGGTAAGCTTTTATGCTTTAAGCATATCACATGCGTGTGAGTGTGGCCTATGACAGTATGATTACCATGAGGCTAGCTGCTTATGTGATATAACTGCTTGAATGCCTGTGGATGGAGGTTGAATTACTTAAATTGGAATAATGCATTAAAACTGTGAGTTTTAAGCCCACTAGATAGTGGCAAAATCATCTTCTCTAAAAGCCCACTTGAGGGTGGCAAAACCTGCATTTTAGCCTACTTGCGAGTAGAAAACCATTTTCAAAACGAACATGAAATGTTTTGTTCCAATTTAGGCGATTTGGTCTATACTTGTTTGCTGCGCGCATAACATAGTAATCTAGGCTAATAACCGGAATAAGAACACACAATGTTTTCAAAAACGGATATCACGGTTAGTAGAGGCCGGTCTTCGGACCGGGCGAAAGGGGGTGCTCATAGCTGACCTTCCCCGATCGTACCCAAGCTCTCGAGCCGAGACAACTCCGGTGATGACGGACATGTGGCCTTCGGCACCGAGTCAGGGTTTCCTAAATTCTCCCATAAAAAATATTTAGGTGGCGACTCTGTATCTGGCAAAGCAGTCCATGTTTGGCACTACTTTTTCAAAAAAATCTGTTTCTCAAAACGATTTGCCGAATTTGGACTCTTTGGTTCAGATTAAGAACCGTGACACAAATCGAGTCCGAACTGTAGCATGAGGCCCACGGGCGCGTCTACAATGAGTCATTTACAAAGATTCTAAGTAGATTTCCATACCTTAGCTCAAATTTAGAGTTTGCCCCTTGAATCTCTTCCAAAACCCTAGCTTCTCATTTTCTTCTCTCTCTAACTCAATCTCTAGCAAGCTCTCAATAAAAGTGTGATACCCCTGTTCCGTAGTATGCTAATTGGTCCTTAAATTGAGTAGGATTATGTGTTTATCATGATTTTATGTGCCATTATGTGAATATATGTGATTTTGAAGTTTTATCTGTTCACCGTAGGAATATCTGTTTGACTAATCAACTTTGGAAATTTAATCGAGGGCCTTATCGGCCACAGAACCCGAAATTGATTACGCCATTGTGATTGGCATAATTTTTAGAGCCTACGGTGAAATTTAATTGAAAAATTGATTCGGACCAGATTAAGCTGATTAAATTGGTAAATTGGTGCCCAATTATTTACTAATATTATATTGACTTAGTGGGACTTCCCATATTTGAGCACTACACTTTATTTCTCTCCCTTAGCTTATTTTGGCTGATTCTTGAACTCAATTTGAGAGGGAGAGCCGACTATAGGGAGGGACAAAGAGGGATTGTGCAACTTTGGTCTTGAAACTTGGAGATTGGAAGCCTAAGTCAAGATTTGATCATAGATTGTGAGAATCAAGCTCCTAGGTGAGTGATTCTTGGATTATAATTGTAATTTTGTGCATGTCCAAGCTATCTTGGTGATCAAGAACAAGATTGTGATGAAGTTGAGTTGTGTTTGTTGAATTGAGGCTTAATATGTGCATGCATGTAAGAAATACCTTGAAATTTGCATGTTTAAGCACAAATGTGTATAACCCATGTGAAATGTTAAAAGGAAACTCATGTTTTGATCATCATTTGTGCTATCTAAGTTGAGAATGTGGCTAATCCATCACATGCATGTACAAATTGAGAAGACATGAGTTTGAATGCATGAATTAGTTATGTTAATGATTGAGTTTGGCATATTTTGGGACATGCATGTAGATAAATTATGAAATTGAGCTTCAACATGTTGTAATTCTATGTTTGTACCATGTTAGTATATGATTATGTGAAGTTTGGACCGAAATCATGCATTTAGAGCCTTTGAATGTCAAGATGAAGCTCAAGAACTCAATCTGGAAAACCCAGATTTTCGATGTCCGCTCGAGTGGGTAAAGTGACGCTCGAGCGGAGAAATCGAGCTTCCAGCAGTTTTTACAGGCATGGTTCCCGCTCGAGCGGGGAAGTTGACGCTCGAGCATGGGAGCTATTTTGTCAGGCCTTCCGCTCGAGCGCCCTATTTAACGCTCGAGCGTATTTTTCATGCAACCAGTACTTTTGCAGGCCTTGAGGGTCCGCTCGAGCGGGTAAATTGACACTCGAGCGGGGACCCTAATTTCTGGAATTTTGTTCATGCGTTTTGTGTTTCGTTTTCCGTTCTCTTTCACTTGTAATCACTCTTCGGCGTGTGTTAAACATTATAAATGAGTTAATGAGATAAGAATAAAGCCTAAAGAGGAATATGTGAATTAAAGAACGGATTGAACTGTTAGTGACCCTTTTGTATTCATGAAATGTGTAGGGTCAAGCTCCAGGGCGCATCCACAAGCCGATCACTGTGAGTAATATCAATATTTGAAAGCTTGTGAATGTCCAATTGTTATTCCCTTATAAGCCTTATGAATTTGCTAATTGGGATCGTGGACAAAAGTCGTTTGGATGTATATGAATGGACCAAAGGTCGTTTAGATGAATATGAATGGACCGAAGGTCGTTTTGATAAGAATGAATGGACCGAAGGTTGTTTTGATGTATATGAATGGACCAAAGGTCGTTTAGATAAATATGAATGGACCGAAGGTCATTCTGTCATAAATGAGTGGGCCGAAGGCCGTTTTGACGTAAATGAATGGGCTAAAAGCCGTTTTGACATAAATGGATGGGCCGAAGGCCGTTTCACATAAATGAATGGGCCGGAGGCCGTTTTGACAAGAACAGAAACCCGAATTGGGCCAAAGGCCGTTTGGAACATGTTGTTTTACATTGTTATGTAACTGTCATATTTGATATTATTCACTGGGCTATCGCTCACGCTCATTCATGTGTTTGTAGGTGAGCCAAGGGAAGTCCAAACCCAGCCCCAGTGAAGTCTGCTAGGAAAGAAAAAAATCCGAGTTTTGCGGAAGTCAGCCTTGCGTCTCACTCTTGAGACCTACCCTTGCCTTTTTGCTATGTAATTATATTTTGTCTTGCTGGCAAGGACTTTATGTAAATCTGTAAATAGTCTGTCATAGGTTGACTCGTTTTGGATGATCCTGTCTGTAATGAATTTTGTGGAACTCTACTTTTGATGTGGGTTATTAACGTAACTGAATATGGTCTGTTAATGTGCATATAAGCACGGCTCTATGGACAAAGTTTTTATTTATTGCTTCTGTTTGGCCCCTTTACTCTGACAAGCTATGTCTGTTTTGGTCTGAGGCTGTAGGTAATCTCAAGATTGCTGGCCGGTTATGTCCTTAACCCATAGGGGCGGGTTCGGGCCGTGACAAAAAGTAATGAAGGGAAGAAGCTATATACATATGTACATTGGGTCAATTAATTTAATTAATCATTACGAATCGTAATTTTACAAAATTTCACAATAGGCTCTAAAAATTATGCTGAACACAGATATGAAGTCGGTTTTGGTTTCTAGCACCTCTAAGGTTTTCAATTTCAATTCAAAGTTGTAATTGCAACAGATATTCCTACATTTGACAGATATAATTCTAAAATCACATAATTCACACATTTAAACATGCAACTTAATATCAAACTCATAATCACATGCATAATTAAGCATAATATGGGTTGGGTTATCACAGTCTTCCCCCCTTTAGGAAGTTTTGTCCTCCAAACTTGTTTACTCGTATGGAAAAAAAATCATATGCCTCCGTTCCATTACTATTCCCTTTTTCCTTTTTCTCAAGCAACTTTCTTACCCGTCGACGTTCTCATCACAGAAGTTCAACTCATCCTCATTGAATGGTTAATAACCCAAATTTGTGATCCGTCCCAATGTATATTGTTATCAAAAGCTATTCAATAGGTCTCGGAATCAACCTCGTAACATCAAGCCACAAATCATATTAATCACGACACATTACCCTCATCTATCATATTGCTTAGATCCTTCTATTCAAATAACCACCTATTTGCTAATAATTCACATATTCCACATAACCCACATAGCTCCAATTAGCCAAGGCTTGATCACAAACGATAGTCATAATTTTACTTAATTCCCAATTAATCAAAGTACTCCTTTCTTTGCACCTCATATGAAGTCTTCCAACTATATCAATGGTGACACAACATTGATCGGACATTAATAACAAAGCCAACTCTCGGTCCACCAATTCCTTTGCAACATTAACCAAACATTCATACTAATACGAGTCGTAAGCCATCAATAGCACTCTAAGTAGGGTGGGGATTTCTTCCATAAGTTCCATTAGAAAAACTATTTATTCTCAGAGGGTGAACACTACTCATTTATAACCCAATGGGTCGAAATAAAGAACGGATCCTCAATTAATCAATATGCAAGCGTTGGCCCATAGGTAGTAAGGTTGCCTAATAATGGTCTAGGCAAATCGGAGCATTTTCATTCTACTTGCTTCAACAACTTAGATTAAGTTTCAACTGCCCAAGTAAATGAGTTACAACTTTACCAATAATCAATTAAGCAACCATAAGGAGTTCAATTCTAGTTCAAGTCTTCTCACACTTTATGAAACATATTCTTGTTGATCTCTCCCCCTGTTCACACATACATTCCCAAGTTAGCAAGGATAACACCGAAATAATTAATCACATGACGTGCATAATTCTCACAACCCCATAGTATCAATTATAAGGTATGCTAATACGGAGTTAAGTGCAAAACATACAAATTTGTATACTCCAAGATAGTTAAGGTTTTTCTCAAGTAGTGTTCATAATCACATAATTCACGATTAACAATTCTTATGGCATCAAGTCAAAACACAGTAACATAGAAGTAGCAATTTGGTAAATCAATCAGTTGCTAGCCCTACATAACCTACTTCACCTATACCATGTATCTGCCCTATAGTCGAATGTTGGTGCTTGTTGTTAGCAATCTACACGCAATCATTATCACAATATAGCCCAATCATTTGTTTGCCAACAATTCATAACTCGTCTGGAACAAAAACAAAATGGTAGAGATTCTTATTAAATCAAATCAGATAAAGGTCCCATCACATCATTCTCAAACATGGTATGTTTGACTTCGAGAGTACAATCAGTTCGCCTAGAGATTTCGGCCAAAGTCGCACAATCATTCTATATTCATTTGTTCTCAAGATCAAACATCATAATGGTTCATATTAAAGTGGCTTTATAGCGACCCCGGTCTTTTCCCATTTGATTTTTGTATCCGGACTTAGGTTCCGTAGATTCCGTCATTGTATAATTGTTGTTGTCATTTATTATTTTCTTATTTTGAGTTTTGGAGCAGGTTGGTTGAGCTTAGGAACCAAGTCTAGTTGCCATTTGATTTGTAATGAATTACGAGCGGGGGTTTGGACGCTCGAGCGGGGAATACACCCATCCAGTATGTCTACGCTTCAAGCATCAGCATCTACTATTGGGAAGGTATGATTTTGCTCTGTTTTCTTTTTATACACTTGATTACATAGCTTTCTCTTGATTTCTATTAAAGTATATATATATTGAATTTGGTTATTAATTCAATGATTGGGCTTTGGTTGATTTTGCATGAGTTTATGTGGTTGATTTGTGTATTTCCAGCATCTTGTTGTTTGAGGCTTCAACTTGCCGGACGCATCTGATCCTCATCTTTTTGGCTTTCTTGTTTGTTTTCTGGCTGAGTGAGAATATTATAAGAATCATGAGATTCATGATTAGACATTATTGTTTCTCTTTGTGGTTTGATTAGTTCAATAACTGTGACTTTATTTAATGGGAAAGTTGGGAAAAGAAAGAATATTATAGTAGGAACTCAGAAACCAAACCATTTCTAGCTGGGTGAGCCATTTTTTTATTTGTCAGGTCATTTGTGAAATGTATATGTATATATAATTAAAGCAAAATTCTATTATTGTGTGTGCACATACATGTATACTGTTGTACCGTCTATTGTGTCAATTTGGTTATTATAGCTTTGCTATCGGTGGAGGATAGTCGTGCTTGTTGTAGATATTGCATGCGGATTAGGGGAAATTGAAACTAATCAATTTGTTAAGTCATAAATTTAGACTATTGAATTAATACAGAAATTACATGTATTGATTGAGCATTGCATATGCATATTGTTTGGGAGGAGATAGGGGATGTACTCCACGGTTTAGGGGAAGATAGGGGATGGACCTCTAAACCGGATTTTTGTTTGGGAGGAGATAGGGGATGGACTCCATTAGCATCACTTTTATGTGTGCTTATTTATATGGAAGTGTTTTATTGATACAGCACTAAAATGTGTATCAAACGGGAAGTATGAAGTGTTTTAATATGAGCCTGATTCTCATTAATGTTGTTGATATTGGAAGTAATGTGAATGTGATATATAGTTCATTGTTGTAAGTTTGGCCAGGTTCTGAGCCATATTGATAATAAAGAAAAGTGAAACGTGTCATTGACATTAGTGTCATGAAACTGTATAATGATGTAATTGATTATCTTGGTTAACCATCTATTGAATGCTGTAGCTTTATTCAATGCTTATATTTGGTTTAGTATTTTTCTATTGGGCTGTGGCTCACCCTTTATGGGAACATCATTTTCAGGTTCAGGTGATAAGCTACCTCCACGGACTTAGCCTGGAAGGATTTGATGTTTGGGATTTGAAGACTTGTCTTTAGTTATAGGTTTTATTTTGTTATTTTGATATTTCATGTAAACATTCAAGCCTAGGGCTTATCTTGTAAATGAGTTAGTACTCATCCTTTTTGTGTCCAAGTGTTAGCTTGGAAAGATGTAAGCCCTTAGGGCATTTATTTTGATGTTGCAGGATGTTACATGTGATGTCTTTCAATAAGAATACTCTGATGAATAACTCAAATGATTCGTTTTCTTTTATAAATGCATGTTAATGTTATGGTTATTATGGGTTTATTTTGAGGGCGTCACAGGCTTAGGTCCTACACCATATAGTTTTCTTCAAATAAGTTTACATGTAGATACACAGGTACATAGTTGTTCATAACATAAAGTTCTTACATGATATGAAATTTGTTATATGGAAATTCCAGGTAGGTTATATCATCACAAATTCATGATTCTAAGAATTCAGTCAAATAATCCAGTCCACGTTAACCAAGCAAGGTATGCAATTACACCTAACATGGAATCATTATATGGGGTATCCAATCTAGTCACATAGTTGTAGCATTAGCTCCAATGGTCTAGGGTGTGAGAATTAGTGTTATAACAATCATCTCGAACAAATGTACATAGAGATATATATGTCCATAATCAATTAACATTTTGAGCAAAGGTGCATGTATATAAGAGTCCCTAATCAACCGACACATAAGCATTCGTTCATGAACAGTAATGGTACCAAGGACAACGGTCCTAGTATTCTGAGTATTTTTTGGGACGAGTGCAGTTACTCTACCTTGGCTTGCAATTCCACTTGTCGTAACAGATCTTGCCATTGGTACAAATCGACCAGGGTAGTGGGTCCATTCACATTTTGTTCGATCCAAGGACAATCCCTTGCCTTATGACTCATTTCGCCACATCTATAACAAGCCCCGGAAAGTCGATAACACATCCCTCTATGCTTTTTCCCACATTCTGAACAAACCGATGCTGAATCCTTTCTTTGATTGAATTTATCTCGCATAGATATTTGGATTTGCACTTATTATTCTTCATGAAGTTTTTGTTCACATCAGAGCTTTGTCTCTTTCTTTTCCATTTAAGGAATCAATTTAGGTTAGCTTCAGATATCAGGGCAAGGTCTTATGCCTTTTGCTTTGTTAGGTCCTTTGCCATTTCTTCTACTATTCTTTCCAATTTATCAAGTCGAGAGGAGGGAGACTCCTCTAATTTGTCCGTCCTTAATTCCACCATTTTTCTATATATATATATATATATAAACATACACCAACAACAAAGTTACATATGTGTGTACACGCAAATCATATAACCCTCATGTTCGTATACTCATGTTCACATAAGGCACTCATTCATTATTGAAATCAAAATTACTCATCAATTCATATAATGTTTGTTCATACTCATATCACATAGGTTACTTCTCATGCTGAGATTAGAAACATATGCACGGTTTCACAATTTCCATGTTCATGCCCAAATAATAACCATATCCACTGAAACATTAATCATACTTACACATGTATTCTCATATACTTTATATTCCATAAGAAGCTTAGAAAGCACACTTCTGTCATGTTCATGCTCATATACAAATCATGGATTCACATCTTATCGCAATATACAGATCATGGATTCACATCTTATCGCAATATACAGATCATGGATTCACATCTTATCTCATACACTTGTAACACAATGCAAATGTTCCTAACTCTTTTCTAGACTCCTTATTGCTCAATTGGACTTGTGTGTGCGGTATTAACTCGTGCTCTGATACCACTCTGTCACAACTCAAACCTTCCCCTAAAAGTTTGGATCATAACTAGCCAGTAATCACTTGACTACCATCGACCTCAAACAAACATACAGAATAATTATAATAATAGGGCCATAAGCGAAAGCATAACACAAATGAAGAAGTCCATTGAGCTATGCCAAAATGATTAAAATTATGTAGCTTACAACATAACACATTCACATATTTACATGACCAAGCAAAACTTATGTGCCAAAGGGCATTCCATGCATATGGTTTATATATCCTAAGACCAACAAAAGTCATAACAGAATGTGAGTCAAAAACCAAAAGCTACATCTTGGAGACCCGACCAAACAGGTTTACAAAAATAACTCCTAAGGCAGACTCTAAGGTTGACTTCCATGTTGATCACATACACACATACAACATAAGGGGTGAGCGACGCTTAATGAATAATAGTAAAGTAAAGAGAATCAAACGAATAATCTTGATTTAAAAGAAAGCATATTACGTTAACACAATACTTTTCCACAATTACATCCTTCACAACATTATCCATAATCATATTTATAGAACGGCCTTAGGTCGAACATATTACGAAACGGCCTCAGGCCCAACATGTAACAGAACGGCTTCAGGCCCAACATATTATAAAACGGCCTCGAGCCCACATATTAACACAATGGCCTCGGGCCCACATATTAACACAACAGCTTCGAGCCCACATATTAACAAAACGGCGTCAGGCTTACATATTAACACAACGACCTCAGGCACACATATTAACACAACGGCCTCGGGCCCACATATTAACATAACGGCCTTGGGCCCACATATTAACACAACGGCCTCGGACCCAATCATACATCATCATATCATTAACAGAACGGCCTTAGGCCCAAGCACATCATAGCATAAACAGAATGACTTTAGGTCCATATTGCACATGCCATATAACGTTTATAAAACTCATTCATTTTGATCAAAAGACAATATCAAAATAAGTCGCCGTATCTAGATCAAAATAATCAATTAAGAACATATCTTTACAATACTATTACTCATAGTGTGTTTGGTCTTACGACGTTGCCTCCGGCACACGACCTAGACAAAACATGTCACATACACATTCGTTAAATAATTCGTTTCATTTCATAGACTTTTCTTTTAATAGTTCACAACCTTTTTCAATGGAATTCTAACCATCATTTCAATTCTTGGAGGGTTTAAACAAGGTTAGGAATGCGTTCAGGAGGCCAAGGAGGTCAACACGAGAAAGCAAAATTTTTCTCCCCTGCAAGCTGCTCGTGCGGCCGGTCCAACCACTCAAGCAGTCAGGTTCCGCTCGTGTGGAGATGGTGGCCGCTCGAGCGTGCAGAATTGTTTTCCCTGATTTGGTCCATGCTCCGCTCGTGCAGAGCTCACAGTTACATGAGCGGTCTGGGTAGTTCCAGACAGTTTGAAAATGGAGTTTTGAAGCCAAGTTGCCAAACTCAATTTTAAGCCCAAATTCATGCAAAACTAACTAAAAACTTGATATACTAACATGATTCAAGTATAATGTCAATTCAAACACATCAATCTTGCTTCAATGTCAAAATGAAAGTCTCATCTTTTTTCATATATATACAAAACCTCATGATCAAGTTCAAAATATATATATACACATGGATGATCCTTACACAAATGCTTGTTGTATGGACAATTTAGGGTTTATTTCATGCATTAATCACAAGCTTGAACTCAAATCGAACAAAATTGAAGAGATTAAGGTCCAATTTCTTAAATTTAGCTCAAACAATAACATAACTCAAACCCTAACTCATATAAGTGTTAAATCTTCAAATTCCACTTGATTTCAAGCAAAAGATGAGCCATTTACAAAGATTCTAAGTAGATTTCCATACCTTAGCTCAAATTTTGGGTTTGCCCCTTGAATCTCTTCCAAAACCCTAGTTTCTCCTCTTTCTCTCTCTTTAACTCACTCTCTTGCAAGCTCTCAACAATAGTGATGAAGGAAAGAAGCTATATACATATATACATTGGGCCAATTAACTTAAAATCGTAATTTTACAAAATTTCACAGTAGGCTCTAAAAATCATACTAAACACAGATATGAAGTCGATTTTGGTTTCTAGTGCCTCTAAGGCTTTCAATTTCAGTTCAAAGTTGTAATTGCAACAGATATTCCTACATTCAGCAGATATAATTCCAAAATCACATAATTCACACACTTAAACAAACTTAATATCAAATACATAATCACAAGCATAATTAAGCGTAATACGAGTTGGGTTATAACAACGAACCATCTAGGGTTTATTTCATGCATGGATCACAAGATTGAGCTCAAAACACATAAAGTTGAAGAGATTCCTTGAATTTAGTTCAACCATTACATAACCCAAAACCCTAACTCAATATTCCCAATTTTCTCTCGATTTCAAGCAAAAGATGAAACATATACAAATATTCTAAGTAAATTTCCATACCTTAGTTCAAATCTAGGGTTTACCCCTTGAATCTCTTCTAAAACCCTAGCTTCTCCTCTTTCTCTCTCTCTCTCTAACTCACTCTCTAGCAAAGTTCCCATAAAGAAGAACTCAACAGTTATACGAATATATAACTTAAACTCATAAACCTTAATTAAATCATTACAAATCGTAATTTTACAAAATTTCACAGTAGGCTCTAAAAACCATGCTAAACACAGATATGAAGTCGGTTTTGGTTTTTGGCACCTTTAAAGCTTTCAATTTCAGTTCAATGTTGTAATTGCAATAGATATTCCTATACTCAACAGATATAATTCCAAAATCACATAGTTCACATACTTAAACTTGCAAATTCAAGTCAAACAAATAATCACATGCATAATTAAGCATAATACGAGTTGGGTTATCACAGTCTTCCCCCCTTTAGGAAGTTTGGTCGTCCATTCCGTAATGTTCCTTCCATTTGACTTTTACCATTGGAATAGTGTTGTTCCTTAATTGCTTGACTTGCCGATCAAGGATCCAAATAGGTTTTTTCTCATAAACCATATCATCATCTAGAGCAATCTGATGATAATCAATCACATGAGAAGGATCCCGAAGCTAGCCTCGTAATATTGACTCGTGGAACACATTATGCACTTGCTCCATGCCCGGTGGTAAAGAAATACGATGGGCAACTAGACCTAATCTCTCCAAAATTTGGAATGGCCCTATTTACCGGGCTGACAATTTTCCTTTTCTCCCAAACCTTGTGTGCCCTTTCATTGCAATGACTTTGATAAAAACATGATCCTCAACCTCAAATTCTATGTCTCACCTTCTTTGATCCGCATAGCTCTTTTGTTGGCTTTGAGCAGTTTTCAATCTCTGTTGGATGATTCGAATCTTCTCCGTAGTAATCTACAGAATTCCAGGACCAATTAATGCTCTATCCCTAACTTCGTTCCAACAAACCGGAGTTCGACATTTTCTCCTATATAAACTTCATATGGTGTCATCCCAACACTGGAGTGGAAACTGTTGTTATATGCAAATTCCACTAAAGGTAAATGAGTTTCCCAACTTTCAAGAAAATGTAACACACACATCCGGAGCATATTCTCCAATGACTATATAGTCCTTTCAGATTGCCCATTAGTTTGTGGATGAAATGTTGTACTCAACCTCAATTCTGACCCATTGATTTTTTAAGCTCTGCCAAAATCTTGACACAAACTTAGAATCTCTATTTGACACAATGGAAATCGAAACGCCATGCAATCGAATAATCTCATCAATGTATACAGCAACAAATCTATCAGCATTATAAATAGTCTTCATAGGCAAAAAGTTAGTAGACTTAGTCAATCTATCCACAATAACCCATATAGAATCCATACCTCAAGGTGTTCGGGGTAAGCCCACAATAAAATCCATAGTTATATGCTCTCCCGCTTCCATTTAGGAATAGGGAGACATTGAAGGAAACCCGCTAGTCTTTGATGCTCCGCTTTCACTTGCTGACATTGAAGACATCTTGAAATAAATTTTGCAATTTCTCTCTTCATGTTGGGCCACCAAAAAGTTTGCTTGAGATCCTGATACATTTTGGTATTTCCCGGATGCATAGCAAATTTGAATTTGTGAGCTTCTTGCAACACTCTTCCTTTAATTTCTGAGACATTTGGAACACACAATCTTCCCTTAAACTTCAACACTTAAGCTTTCAAAGAGAAACCCATTCTAGGCTTTGTTTCCATTCCATCACATACTTTCTTGAGAAATTCATCCTCCAATTGCCTTTGTTTAATTTTTTTCAGCAATAGCCAATTGGGTTGTTGATGCGGCTAGCATTCCACCATGTTCATGTAACACAATTTCCACTTCCATTCTTTCTAAGTCACACAATAACTCATTCCGCTCTGTAAGCAAACATGCTAGACTCCCCGTTGACTTCCTACTCAGAGCATCTGCTATCGTGTTGGCTTTGCCAGGATGGTAATGAATCTGCAAGTCATAATCTGTTATAAGTTCTAACCACCACCTTTGTTGCATATTAAGCTCCTTTTGAGTAAAGAAATACTTGAGGCTCTTGTGGTCGGTGTAGACTTCACACGTTGCTCCATAAAGATAATGCCGCCATATTTTCAATGCCAACACCACTGCAACTAATTCCAAATCATGCATAGGGTAATTCTTTTCATGTGACTTCAATTGTCGAGATGCATACGTAATTACTCTTCCATTCTGTATAAGTACACACCTCAATCCCTTATAAGAAGCAGCACTATAAATAACAAATCCTTCTGTACCTGACGGTAGAGCAAGGACTGGTGCTGTCGTGAGCCTTGTTTTCAATTCTTGGAAGAAAGGCTCCCTCTATTCTGTCCACTCGAATGGAACACCTTTTTGAGTCAACTGGGTAAGCGGCACTACAATCTTGGAGAAATCTTTTACAAATCTTTTGTAGTAACCTACTAAACCCAAAAAACTATGCACTTTTGTAACATTAGTAGGGGAAGGCCAATTCACAATAGCTTCTATCTTTTGTGGATCAATAGACACACTATCTTTATTAATCACATGCCCCAAAAACATAACTTCATTCAACCATAATTCACATTTCTTCAATTTAGCATATAACTTCTTGTCTCTGAGTGTTTGAAGAGTTAATCTCACGTGTTTTTCATGTTTTTTTCTACTTTTCGAACAAATAAGGATATCATCAATGAATACCACCACAAACTCATCCAAATACGGTTTGAAAACTTGATTTATTAAATCCATAAAAGCTGCTGGTGCATTCGTAACCCCAAATGGCATGACTAAAAATTCATAATGGCCATACCTGGTTTGGAAGGCGGTCCTCTCAACATCTTCTGCTTTGACTTTCAACTAATGGTACCCAGATCTCAAGTCAATTTTAGAAAACACTTGTGCCCCTTGTAGTTGATCAAATAAATCATCAATCCATGGCAAAGGATATTTATTCTTTACGATTACCTTATTAAGTTCCCGATAGTCAATACATAACTGAAGTGTCCTATCTTTCTTCTTCACAAACAAGACTGGCTTGCCCCATGGCGATGTACTCTGTTAGATGAACCCTTTGTCAAGTAACTCTTGCAACTGTATTTTCAATTCCTTCATTTCTGCTGGAGACATTTTGTACAGAACTTTTGAAATCGGTTGAGTACCCAGCACGATATCAATAACAAATTCAATCTCACAGTCTATCAAATCTCTCGGCAGATCCTCAGGAAATACATCTGAAAATTCTCTAACAGTTGGGATATTTTCAACACTCACATCAGTTGTTTGTACATAAAGGATACTACACAAATAACCCTTACAACCTTTCTGAAGTAATTTGCAAGCTTTCATAGCTGATATCAAATAAGGTGGAGGAACTACCCCATGCCCCACAAAAATAAACCCGTGTTGTCCCGGAGGCTAGAAAATAACTCGCTTAGACAGATAATTGATGGTTGCATGATATTGAGCTAACCAATCCATCCCCAAAATTATATCAAAATGAACCATATCAAAAGGCATCAAATTAGCACATAACGGGATATCCCTAAGTAAAATCTCACATGCAGGATATAAAGAAGCACATAACATAGAGTCCCCAGATGGTGAAGACACACACAACACATAATTTAATGGTTCCATAGCTCTATTCAAATTAGGAGCAAATGTTTTTCGAAACAAAGGAATGAGTGGAACCCGAATCAAGTAACACATAAGCAGGTTGGCCATTGATAGAGAGTGTACCTAAGACCACCGCCTCCGTATTCTAAACATCGCCAGGAACAAGAGCAAAGACTCTCCCTTGTCTGATATTGTCTCTAGTTGTAGTAGGTCTCATCATAGCCTTTGTTACAGGAGTGGAACAGGCTGAACTGGCAGTTGGTCTATTCCTTTTTTGTTTATCCATCATAGGACAATCTCTCACCATATGCCCCATTTCCCCTCAATTAAAGCAAGCCCTGGTTTATCGGTAGCAAACTCCTCGATGTTTCTTTCCACACTCCAGGCAAGTTGGTGTTGAATCACGAGTAGAACTAGAAACACTGGAAGTTCCCAAATTCTGTTTCTTGTTCTGTGGGGATGCCGACCCTTTATGCATATTAGAACCCTACCTTTTTCCCTTCCAATCTGAGTACCGGCTGCGGTTAGCTAAGTTACCTTTAAATGTGATGGCCTTATCCAATACATCAACATATTTTTGCAATTTCAAAACATTAATCTTCTCAAGAATAGAATCTCGAAGTCCTCCCTCAAATTTCCTCGCCTTCTTGTAGTCTGTATCGACCATGTGCGGTGCGAAACGGGCTAACTCGGTAAACTATGCCTCATATTCTGCGACGATTTTGTTTCCTTGCTTTAAGTTTTCAAACTCTATCACCCTACTATCTCGAATACATAGTAAGAAATACTTTTCACAAAAGACTTCCAAAATTTCAACCCAATTCATTCCCTGATGTTCATCTCTTATCAGCATCCACCATCAGCGTGCTTCATCTTCCAATGTAAAAGCAGCAAGTAGAATTTTTTGTGCCTCAGTACACAGAAAGACATCAAACAATTTTTCAATGCCTAGCACCCATGCTTCTGCTTTCAGTGGGTCAATCCCTCCTTTGAACAACGACGGTTTCATCTTTTTAAACTCTTTTGTGAGTGCAATTGTTTGACCTTTAGGTTGGTGGTCTTGCGCTACTAGGGGTGGCACAGGCGTTGGTGGCAGAGGTGGCTGTTATTGTTGTTGTTGTTGTCTAAAAGCCTTAACCATTTCCAAGATCATCCTCTCTATTCTATCAAGTCGTGTGGAGGTTGACTCCTCCACTTCTTCCGCACTTGTTCTCATCATGACCTATATGAACATACATTATAACTTTCACAGAAATATGCACATAAGTCACAATTACAAATGCATGTCTATATGGCACACCTGGTTATGAATGCATTATGAATGCAACTTAAGCCTTTTTTGGACTTCTTATTGCCCAAATAGACTCGTGTGTGAGATATTAACTCGTGCTCTGATACCACTCTGTCATGACCCAAACCTGTCCATAGAGGTTTAGACCATAACTAGCCAGTAATCACTTGATTACCTTCGGCCTTGTACAAGCATACAAAATAATTATAATAATGGGGTCATAAGCGGAAGCATACAACAAATGAAGAAGTCCATTAAGTTGTGCCAATATGAGCAAAAGTATAAAGCTTACACCATAACACATTCACATACTTTCCACAGGAAATTTCATACATATAGTTTACATATCCCGAGACCATTAAAGCAAAAGCAAAGCAAAAGTCATAGCATGGTGTAAGTCAAAGGAAAAACTCCATCTCGAAGGCTTGACTCGATAGGTTCGCAAAATAGCTCCTAAAGTTGACTCTAAGGGTGGGCTCCATGCTGTGGATCACCTACATGTGCATACATAATATTGGGTGAGCGAAGCTCAATGAGTAATAATATAGTAAAGCGGTGTAAATAAATGAGCATAAGGTTCTCTCAACATACATAATCATAATATGGAACGGCCTCGAGCCCATCATATAAACAGAACGGCCTTAGGCCCATCACATAAATAGAATGGCCTTAGGCCCATCATTATCAAAACGGCCTCGGGCCCACATATTAACAACTGTTCAAAACGACCTCAGGTTCAATCACATATTATCATATCATTAACAGAACAGACTCGGGCCCACATAGGATACAGAACGGCCTCGGGCCCACATAATAGTCTCGAGCCCAAACATATCATGGCATAAACGAAACGACCTTAGGTCCACATTGCACATGTCGTATAACATTTATAGACTTCATTCATTTTGATCAAAACACAATGTCGGCACAATACACCATTCATGGCTCAAAGTAATCAATTAAGAACATATCTTTACAATACTATTACTCACAGTGTGTTTGATCTTGCGGCGTTTTCTCCGGCACACGACCTACACAAACATGTCACACACACATTCAATAAATAATTCGTTCATTAAGTACACTTTCCTTTTAGTTATTGACAACCTTTTTCAATGGCTTCTAATTATCATTTGATTCTTTGAAGGGTTTAAATAAAGCCAAGAATGGGTTCAGAAGGTTGGACAGGTCAACACAGGAAAGCAAGATTTTCACCCCTACTGGCCGCTCGTACGGCAGGTCCAACCACTCAAGCGGTCATGATCTGCTCGTGCCAAAGCGTGAGCCACTCGAGCGTGCAGAATGTAATCCTCTGGCCTGGTTCATGTTTCACTGGTGAGGAACCCTCAGCCGCTTGAGTGAGCAGAACGCATAATTCTGGTTCGAGCCATGGGTCTCTCGTGCGGAGTCCGTAGCCGCTCGAGCGGTCTGGGCACACACAGACAATCCGAAAATGGCACAATAATGCAAACCCTCCAAGCTCATTTCCAAGCTTAAATCAAAGCAAACTAACTCAAAAACATGGTATAGTAACATGATTTAACTATAATTCCACTTCAAGCACATCATTCTTGCCTTAACATCAAATTCATGGTCTCATCTTTTTTGTACATTCCTGAATTAAAGTTCAAAATACATATAAACATGGTGAATCTTTCAACAAAACTTGGTTATATGAACCATCTAGAGTTTATTTCATGAATGGGTCACAAGATTGAGCTCAAAACACACAAAGTTGATGAGATTCCTTGAATTTAGTTCAAACCATTACACAACCCAAAACCCTAACTCAAAAATTCCCAATTTCCTCTTGATTTCAAGGAAAAGATGAGACACATACAAAGATTCTAAGTAGATTTCCACACCTTAGTTCAAATCTAGGATTTGCCCCTTAAATCTCTTCTAAAACCCTAGCTTCTCCTTTTTCTCTTTCTCTAACTCACTCTCTAGCAAAGCTCCCACAAAGATGAACTTAAGAGCTATACACATATATAACTTAAATTCATTAACCTTAATTCAATCATTATGAATCGTAATTTTACAAAATTTCACAGTAGGCTTTAAAAATATTGCTAAACATAGATATGAAGTCAGTTTTGGTTTCTCACGCTTCTAAGGCTTTCAATTTCAGTTCAATGTTATAATTGCAACAGATATTCCTAGACTCAACAGATATAATTCCAAAATCACATAGTTCACATACTTAAACTTGCAAATTCATGTCAAACACATAATCACATGCATAATTAATCATAATACGGGTTGGCTTATCACAGTTTTCTCTTCAAATGGCTTTAACGACCAAAAGTTGGCTTTAGAGACCACTTTATTTTCAGCATGTTTTCGAAAGATGTTTTGAATTCATATCTTCGTTCCCATCGCTTTTTGGGCATTCTTAGGCGTGAATTATAACTTAGTAAGAATTAATAAGCTAAGAAACAACATAAGCAAATGACTGAATTAGAAAGAGAAGATGAATTATTCGATTCGAACAATGTGTTCCAATTTATGTACATGTGAAATGTGTAGGTTTGAACATTGTGGGGAAACATCAACCTACTCGTGGTGAGTAATATCTGAGTAAAGATATTTTCTCCTGTTCGATTTTCTGACTGTACAATGTGATAAGCTTTTCTGTACTTACGAGTTTGAAAGTATGAATGAGCCTTCTATCTGTACGCTCGATATATTATTTGTAATGTATATTTATGTTGGTCTTGAGACTGTCCTGCTATTTGTCGGGCCTAAGGCTGTTGAGGTATTGGGCTTGAGGCCGTTGATATATGTTGGGCCTGAAGCCATTATGCTATGTATTGGGCTTCAGGCCATTGATGTATTGGAGACAAAAAGGTGAAGACCTAACTCTAATATTTGAGAAAATAGAAAATAGTACACAAAATCAAAGAAACCGCCTGAGCAAAATTTCCGGCGCTCGAGCGGTAAATACAAAGTCTTAGAATTATTGCAGAGCTATAGCGAAAATACTGGGAGTCTCGTTTCTATGCTCGAGCAACCACATTATCGCTCGAGCGGTCCCACCTGAAAACTAGCTAGATATTGGAAGCTTCACATCACCATTCGAGGATCGATTGACCGCTCGAGCGGTCACCCAAAACAAATTGTTACAACCTACTCCTCTCAAATAATTTTGTCCTCGAAATCTCATGACTCCTAACAACAACAACTCCGACAATTCCCAATGAAGATGAATACCATATTAATAATAATTCTAAACATCATAAATAAAGATATTTAAATCAAAATTCGAATAATGGCATGAAAGTTCAAGTCTTTTACGAATTTAACCTTTTTTTTTTTCCATTACTTATTTCCATAAGTCAAGATGTACATTGTTAAAGAAAACAACCATCTAAGAAGATTACACATTATTAAACCAGTCTGGATATTTCTCTCGGACCTCAACCTCTTATTCCCATGTAGCTTCTTCTACCTCGTGGTGGTGCCATAACACTTTGACTAAGGGAGTGGTTTTGCCCCTCAAAACTTGTTCTTGGGAATCTATGATCACAGGTCTCTCTTCATATAAAGCATTTTCATGTACCTCTAAATTTTCCCAATCTAAGACATGGGAAGGATCGGGCTCATATTTATGAAGCATAGAGATGTGAAATACATCGTGTACCCAGGATAGTTATGGTAGTAAACTAAGACGGTTGGCTACTTCTCCCATCCATTCTATGATATCAAAGGGATCAATAAACCTAGGTGACAATTTTCCACTTCGCCCAAATCTCATTAAACCTCTTCTAGGTGATATTTTCATAAACACATGATCACTCACTTCAAAAGATAGAGGTCTTCTTCTCCAGTTAGCATAACTCTTTTGTTGGCTTTGAGCTGTAATCAATCTCTTCCGGATGAGAGCCACTTTCTTGATGGCCTCACGAACTGACGCAGGTCCAAGTATGGGTGAATCCCCCACCTCGGTCCAATACACCGGTGATCTACACGAATGCCTATACAAGGCTTCAAAAGGTGCCATCCCAATGCTAGCTTGATAACTATTATTGTAGGCAAACTCCACTAGAGGCAAATGCCTTTCCTTAGAACCCTTGAAGTCTAAGACACAAGCTCTCAACATATCTTCTAAGATTTGAATGGTACATTCAGATTGCCCATCAGTTTGAGGGTGATAGGTGGTACTAAAGGTCAACTGGGTATCCATAACACTTTGTAAGCTCTGCCATAACAATGCGGTAAAACGAGGGTCTCATTTGAGACAATGCTCACCGGAACCCCGTGTAGTCCAACAATCTCTCTAACATAAAGTTCAGCCAAATAATCAATCGAATCTCTCATACACGTAGCAAGAAAATAGGCCGACTTAGTTAGTCGATCCACAACAGCCCAAATCGCGTCATTACCTCTCTGTGTTCTAGGAAGACCTAAAACAAAATCCATAGTGATGTGCTCCTACATCTATTCAGCTATAGGCAAGGGTTGCAATAACCCGGCTAGTTTCTGGTGTTCTGCTTTGACTTGTTGGGACATTAGACACTTGGACAAAAACAAGGTTACATCTCGCTTCATATCTCTCCACCAAAATTGACGACTAAGGTCACGATACATTCTTGTGCCTTCCGGACGTACCGCAAGGCATGAATGATGGAATTCTTGAAGTACCTCATCTCTACAAGATTCTGGTACAAAAAAGGTAGTCCAAATATCAGACACTAGAATCAGAATGCCCTCTCAAACCCTTTTTCTCATTCCCTTGGAAGATTTTCTCTCTGATTGCCTTTACTTCTGGATTACCCTATTATGCTTATATAACCCGTGTGACAAGTGTTCATTGTGCAAGAACCGAAAACAAGGTGGCATGCTGTAACAACCAAACCCATTCATGCATAATGTATATTAAATTGTTCATGCATTCATGCTACATGTTATATACTTGTGTGATTTAGGACTTGCTAGCATTAGAATGAGAAGAAGAAGAAGTATGAAAGGTTATGTTAGAATTTGTTTGCTATGTGATTAGAGTTAGGAGATAGCTTAGAACTTGATTTGAAAACCATAGGGTATGCTTAAACCTTAAGTGAGGAGCTTAAAGAACTTAGTCTAATAACATTGACCATTTCATGTTTTTTACTAAATTGCTAATTGGGATTAGTGTTAATTAAGTATTATTAGTGAACCTTAATTAGAATTAATTAACTATAGTAGGATTAAGTATAAGCTCGGTTAATTAGTTCTAACCTAGGTTAGTTGACCTAAGTAAACAAGATTAGCTAGTTAATGATGTTGCAACTTTTGCCCTAGCTACGCACAATAGAACCTCATGTTCTACGTCAAACAAAATGAAGAAGAAGCTGGAAGAATTAAGAACTAACGAGAGGAAGAACAAGAAGCAAAAGAAAAGAGGAAAAAAAATGAGAAAATGGAGAAAATTCAAAGGAGCTAAGAATTCAAGCCTAGAAATCCTAAGAAAATCACTAGAAGGTAAGAAACTCAATCCTCTTCCATCATTTCTTATCAAAATCTAGCTAAAAATTGATTAGGAATGAGTTTTGGAAGATTGAAATAGAAAGAAGATAGAAACGTTTAGAAACTAGAAAAGAGTTTGAGAAATTCATAGAAAAACTATGTTTTGAATTAGTTTTATACAAGGTTTGAGCAAAACAATGGATATACCACTAACCCACACCATTTATCTACACATAGGAAGCCTTAAAACTTGTTTTGATGGGTTGAAGGTGATGGAATAAGGGAAGTTTGAAAAGAAATAATTTGTTGATCAAATCTTCTCTTTTAATTGTTTTCAACTCAAATTCATTCATACAAACATGTTTTTATTGGTTTTACATCATATATATGCATATTATGTAGAACATGTTTTGGGTTTGGAGAATGTGAAAAATGAGTTTGGCAGCCCTAGAATTGTGAAGAACAGCCTAGCCCCACGATTGTGTTCTTCTCCCATACGTACCGTCGAAAACACCGCTTGTGCGGCACACCCATCATACATGTGAAAATGGCCGTCGCACATGTGGCTAGCCAACCCATAAAATAATTTGAGACTGCATAAATTGCACGCATGTCGTGCACATGCGGCCAGGGTCCCGCACGTGCAGATTTCAAGGGCAATATTCATTTCGTTTTCATTCCGTTTTCTTCGACCCCTCGGGCATCCTTACACGCGTTTTGAACCTATTTGAAAGTTGAATACACTTAGAAACCAATCTAAATCAAGGTAAAATAAGAAAGAAAAACTAAAATTAAGTTTAGGAACCAATTTGTTATATTAATGTTTAGTAAGTTCAATGTTTTGTTCTTGTTTTTGTAGGTCAAGTCTTGTGGAGATTAAACCCTTGTGCAAGTAGCCAATTATGAGTATTAGTGTAATGAAGTTATGTTTCCTAAAATTATGATTCGAAATGCAAATGTATGGTATGTTTATGAAAGCTAAATATTGTTTTGCTATGAATAAACATCATATATTTTTATATCATGTATTAAGATGACATCTTGGAACTTGTTTGTTATTGGGAATCATGCCAATAACCTCGTGCTAACCGAGCTCTTTGCCACCTACTGTGGCCCCCTGACTCCAATCTAAAGTGCCTTGAGAATGTTCATCGCTATGTATATGCTTACAAGTTAAGCTTTATTATCATGTTCAAATTATACTATGTTTGAAATGAGCTTGTGCTTGGTTTTAAATAAAGTTATCTTGTGCAAATTATGCTATATTTGAAATGAGCTTGTGCTTGGTTATAATAAAATTTATCGGTGTTCATTCATATACCACTTTACTCTATTGATATTCATTGAGCTTTGGCTCATCCCTATCCCCTATATCTATGTAGGTGATGGTGACGATCTGGTTGTGGATGAGAGAGCGTGTTAGAAGTCTTTTTCTTTTGTTTTTCTACTTTTGGAAGTTGGAGCTTTCAGACGAAGACCTTTTATTTGAGTTTTGATTTTTGTTAGTTGTATATTTGTAAATGTTGCACTTTCTTTTGGATGTTGAGTTTGTAAATGTCAAAGATAAATAAATAAAGTTTCTTGTTTTGTATAATATGATTTATGTGTAGGCACTGGATGGACTCTTGGTGATTAATGGACAATGTTGTTTTTCCGCATAAACCCCAATGTTTTAGTCCAACCTTGTTTTGTCTTGCTAGGCCTTTGGTAGTAAAACACTACTAGCTGGTCATAACTACTATCTTGTTTGGGGCAAGATGGGGTCATGGTAGAGTGGTGTTAGAACACAACATGTACACACATACACACTGTCCTCTAGAGCATAGGATTTCCCTAGAAGAATTTTAGGAATGCATTCATGATGAGTGTTTGTGACAAGATGTGCATCTTATATGTTAATTGTTAACGTATTATATGCATATATGATAATTGTTTAACATATGCCTTGCATGCATGGCATAATGGTGAGAGAAAGAGCCGAGTTGTCTACTAGCCGCATGGATAGACTCGAAAGGATGTTAGAAGGTGTAGTGGAGGCGGTAGAGCCTTAAGACAGAGAAATCAAGAACAACAACAACAAAAACCACAACCGCAATCGCAACCACAACAACAACAACCACCACAGCAGCAGCAATAATAACTACCACAACAACAGCTACCTCTACAAATGGACTTTCTAGATTAGGCGACAATGGTATTAATTAGAGAATACAAGAAGATGATGCCAATTCAGTTTAAGGGAAGAATTGATCCATTGAAGGTATAGGCATGGGTGTTAGAGGCAAAAAAATTCTTTGAGACTTTTCTAGACAGAAACACAAAAGGTTGCACTTGCTACATTCACTTTAGCAGAAGAAGCACGTAGATGGTGGATGTTAGTAAAGGGCAAGCATGAGGGTATCACTTGGAACCGCTTCTTGGAAATCTTCTACAACAAGTACTTTCCACAATCTATCAAGGATAGGAAAGCATCAAAGTTCCAATCACTCAAGCAAGGTGGGGGCACAGTAGCAGAATATGATGCAAAAATCATGGAGCTAGCCAGGTTTGCTTCATACATGGTCAACATCGAGTATAATAAAGCAAGGAAATTCGAAGAAGGGCTTAGAGGACCGCTCTGGGATAAAGTAAATCTTTTCAAATTTCCTACATATACGGAAGTTTTGCATAGAGAAATTATGGTCAACCTCAATGCAAAAGATGAATAGAAATCCAAATAATGGTTCAATAGGAAACAAGGATATGATACAAGAAAGGGACCAACAAATCTACCTGTCAAGAAGCCAAGTATAGGAACTACTAGCGGTGCTAGTCAACTGAGTAAGATGGCTCCAGTTTGTCCAGATTGCGGTAAACATCATCATGGAATTTGCCGTCGAGTTTCAAGGGCTTGCTTTGAATGCGGTCAAATGGGACATCAGATAACGGATTGCCCAAAAGCACAGCAGAATTCTTCGAGGGGTGCAAGTAGTTCGCCAGGATCAATTCATAAATCAACTGCTAAGCCCAACACCAAGGGAAGAGAACCGGTCAGACAAGCAAGGGTGTTTGCCTTAGTCCCAGGAGATGTTCAGAGTACGGAGCCCGTTGTATCAGGTATACTCTCCATCTATATTCATGATGCATATATTTTGATAGATTCGGGTTCCACAAATTCATTTGTATCTAGCCAATTTGTGAATAAGTTGAATAAATAGCCAGAACCTTTGAATTTTCTAATGTCAGTATCTACACCGTCGGGTGAATTTTTGATATGTACCTCTATTTATCGGGGTTGTGAAATATTAATTGGGAATGTTAGCTTGATGGTCAATTTACCGCCTAGTCATTTTGATGCCATCTTGGGAATGGATTGGTTGTCTACTAATTGTGCTACAATAAATTGTGTGTCAAAGTGTTTCATTTCAACGACGAAATCAAGAAGAGTTCTCTTTCCAAGGTAGAGGCGTAGTATCACCACCATATCTTATTTCATCCATGAAGGCATGTAGATTACTCAAGAAAGGGTGTCGAGGATATTTGTGTAGTGTATTGACTGTATAGGGATTTGATAATAGTTTGAGTGACATACCAACAGTGAGAATTTTTTGATGTGTTTCCTGATGATCTACTGGGCAACTTAATTGATAGAGAAATTGAGTTGACAGTTGATATTACACCGGGAACTCAACCAATTTCCAAAACTCCTTACAGAATGTCTCCAGCAGAACTTAAGGAGTTGAAAATACAATTGTAGGACTTGCTAGACAAGGGCTTCGTCCGTCCCAGCACTTCACCATAGGGAGCACTGTAGCTTGCTTTTCGTGCTCCTTTCAGATACGATAGCCTTACAGTTCAGACTCCTGTGGTTCTGAATCTAATTTCACAAGTGCAATGTGAAATAGATAAACACAAATAAGTCCAAATCCAGCAATTCTTTTGGAAAATCAATTTTGAATCAAAATGTCAAAAATGGACTGCTTTGCCAGATTATAGAGTCGCCACCTAAATATTTTTGGAAAATTTAGGAAACCCGGGACATGTGCCAAAGGCCACTTATCCGTCATCACCAAAGTGTCTCGGCTCAGGAACTTAGGTACGGGAGGAGAAGGTCATAAAGTGAGCACCCCACTCGCCCAATCAAAGATCAACCTCTACTAATCATGATGTGATTCTTATTTACATTATATGCTCTTGTTCTGGTTATTTAGACTAGCATTACTATGTGATGCACATAAGTATAGACTAGTTTGCCAAAGTTGAAACACTTTGATTTCATGTTTGTTTTGAAAAGTGTTTCAATACGTGCCACTTGAAAAAGTGACCTCATATGTACATTAATCAAACCATCCCAATTTGAACAATTAGCCTTCATCCACAGGCATTCAAGAAAGTATATCAACTATAACAACTAAGTATTTAGCCTCCTGGTAATCATGCTTATCATGGAAACAATCACATGCATGCAATATGCTAAAGCAATAAGTGCTCACCTAGTACTCAGAGGTGAGTCAAAGCAAAAAGGGTTAGAAAAATGCATGATCTTAACTATGCAAATGACTAATGCAACACATGCAATATGTAATTAATAGACTCGGCTACTAGCATGGCATATGAATTAATTTGATAGCACGCAGTTTAAGCACGTTTTCAAAGAAGTAATAAATAACAATGTGAGTTTAGAATGATGAACCGAGCCTCGTATGCATGTGAGACAAATGGATGCAAACATGAGAAATGCTATAAAAAACATGATGTTCTAAGCTATCCATCATAAGAAAAGAAATAAAAGGGAGAAAGAACAGGGGTTGGAAGCCATACACACATTATTACACATTTGCCCTCGCGCAGGAGGGTCTGAATGAATGTCCTAGCTAATTACTACAAATTAACTAACTATTACAAACCAAATGAAATAAATTAACTACATTAGCTAATTAGTATAAACTAGCCCTCGCATACGAGGGTCCGAATAAATGAATTAGCTAAGCTACTTAACTAATTATTACAATGTCGCATTTAACTAACAATTCTAGCTAATTAAAGAATTACAACACACTCCAACTAATTAACACAAATTACTAGTTAAACTAACTAATTAGTTACATTAGGAAGGTAATTAACTAAGTAATTAATTACAAGGTCACTACTTTAGGTACAACATACTACTATGACCAAAAACAAATTTAACGGGTCCCGAGGAGCAAGGAAATGGCTCATGCATACACATGAATTTCTCCCCCAAGAATGCCTTTGCTCTGCTCTGTGAAAAAAGGTGGTACTACCTAGCTGAAAAATGTGGCCAACAGGCCAGAAGTGGTGGTCGGCCGCCCACTAATAATGGCCTGCCGTACGGTAAAGGTGGCCTGCTGGCCACCAATGTTGGGTTTCTCCTGCTGCAACAAAAAACAAACAGAGCACAAACAAAGTAGTCTCAGGGATGTTTTTCCACCCTGCCTCTTCTTATCATCAGACAGCTCAAATGGGGGGTAGGCTCGATTCGCAAGTCATCAATCGGCACAAATTCATTGCGTGATAACTCATGAACCAAGGGATATAATTTCAATACATGCACAATGAAAGACTCATGAACCTCCTCCCTATCATGATATTGATCAAGGGAAGCGGTTGACATCGACTCTTGAACCGTTTTCATCACTAACAAGTATGAAACGACTCAAGACTCAATGGGTTCAATTAACGTCCGATTGAATCCAAACCATTTTATTATCTTGCTCCATTTTTACTCCAATTTTATTAGCCTCTTTTAATTACCTTTCCATTCATTAATCGATTGAGTCCAAAAATGAAAATCAAGTCCACTGATGGGGAGAAGTGTCAAACCAAGGGTTGTTTTAGGCATGAGAGAGAGAGAGAGAGAGAGAGAGAGAGAGATCATGCTATTGGTAATTAACCTCCAAAGAGATTAAACCATTAAGCACAAGGTCACCTCTCAAGCTTAAACAACACTCATTTTGAAGCAACTCTCAAAACAAATAAAATGCGAAGAAAAGAAGGGGAGTGCAGAGGTGATTAGAGGTGAACACAAGTATGAAAAACACTAAATAAATGCTATCAACTCAAATAGGTTGGTGTCTAATGCCTAAAACACCAAACCTATGAGGATCATTACACTACAAGCATGCTATACAAAGCATAAATGAAATAAACAAGCTAAAATAGTCCTAAAACACCTAAAAATAGTACTAAAATTAATGTACAAAAAGCTAAAATAATGGAGAAATTAAGCTAGTAAACAAGCCAAATGAGGGGTGGCTAACCCCTCCATTTTTGGAACTTCAAAACCACTTTTTTAGCCTCTAAAAACCTTTGAAAATCAGTGGTAAAAAGCTCAAAGAAAGATAATGAAAAGGTGAGAAACACATGGGTAAAAGCCTATGAAGCAAGGTTCAAAAAAGGGTGGTCAATCTCTCTACCCGTAATGACCTTAAACCACAAGTTTCAGCCTATAAAAATAGTTAAAAAATAGTCCAAAAATAGTAAGAAAATATAGGAAATAAGTATTGCAAAGGAGCTAGTAGTTATACCTCTTGAAAAGGAGTAACACTTTTGTTCACAAACCAACAAGTTCTCATTCTCAAGGGCTGAGATTTGAGCTCAAGAACCTCAGCAAGAAGAGCTAAATTTTTGGTTTAGGAAGTGTAGAGAGAGTGTGTAGGTTACAAGATAAAGAGAGAGTGCTATGCAAGTATAAGAGTTTTAGGAATTTTTTCTAACCTAAAACCAAGAGGGAAGGTCCCCTATATATAGAAAAACATGTTATTCAGTCAGAAATATATGTATATAGGCAGCTGGTGTAGTGTCTGCACTTGTGGGAACAGCTGGCAAAAAGATTTGATTTTTGGCACAAATGGCCAATAGGCCACTAATAGTGGGCGGCCGTCCACTAATAGTGGCCTATTAGTGGCCGGCAGGACACTATTGGGTCAATCCACTCAAAATGGCCTAATTTTTCACAATTGGCCGGCCGTACACTATTAGTGGCCGGCCAGACAAAAATCTATTTTCAAGCATGATTTCAAATAGGCATATCTTTCTCATCCGGACTCGGTTTTAGGTCATTCTTGAGCCTAAATTGGATCCCCAGAAGTCTAGTTTCAAACAATGGTGGCCTCACATCTAAATTATAAGTGTGCAATGAGATATGCCTATTTTAGTGAAGGCTGCTCATTTCTATCTTAACGGATTGATGCCCAACCTCTTCCCCAACTAGTTTTCTTCCCTCCCCTCTTATTTCCTTCAACTCCAAACCTATAAATAAGATGTTTTTAATGATTTTTCAAAGAGTTCACCTCCTTCCATTTATTTCCACTTTGTCCTTTCTCGGTTTACTGAAAAATGCAATATGTTTAAACAAAATGCGAGCCTTGGAACATCATAAAAACGTTTGGAAAAATATTTTGAAAAAAAGGATTTTAAGGTCTAAAATAGTTTTGGTCAAAATGGGGTGTAAGGTTAGGATTTAGAAGCTCTTCTTGCTTAAGAAATCGAACGTTTGTACAGTGTAACTTTCATCATCGAGTGATCAATTTGAGGCGCCTAAGTCTTAAAGGTGGTCAAAAATGGGGTGTCTACAGTTGCCCCTCTTTGACAGAGCTCGAAGTCATGAAATCACGTGAGTGAATGTCAAAGCCCAAAGACGACCCATTTTGACAAGGCCGTAAGACTTGGGCAAACAAACAAAATGCAGACGTAGTTGGTTGAATCCGAGGGTTGCCTACGTATCACGTTGCAAGGAATCAAACCAGCGTAGTTCAAGGGCAGAATGCAAATGATACACAATGTAACAAAATAATCAAACCATAAGCAGTGCAAAACACACAAATACCATAAAGGAATGGAGATGCAAATTGTAGACACCCCATTTTTGACCGTTCTCAAGACTTAGACGTCATCGCTAGTGCACTCGATGATTGTGTGTTTGTGTTCATTTTGAGCGCCTAAAGTCCTCGATAGAATGCCCTGTCTTTGAGCCTTTAATCCTTGTTCTTTCTGTACCTTGTTTTGGACCAAAACTTGGTGTTTGGACCTCTTGGTGACCTGTTGGCCACGACCTAAGGCTGTCGACCATAGGGTGTTTTTGTCAGCCATGGGTGTGGCCAACGGCCACCAGTGCCTTTTTCTAGATATTTATTGACAGTTGTGCCAGCTGTTGCACACTAAGCTGCATCTTCCTACACGTGTATGGTGGGATGTTTCTAAGCTCAAGGGTGATTTTCTATAAATAGGGGGGTTCCTCCCCCATTTTTTAGGGTTAGAAAAATTAGAGGAAAAATATCTTTCTCTTTCTAGAATTTTCTCTCTCCCTTGTTATTTTGTACACATTTTCTCACAAATCCTTAGCTTTTGCATACCAACCCTTAACCAAATACTCTCACCTTTGGGCTGAGATTACTTGGAGTCTTGCTTGATCTCTAGAAGGTGGTTTGAACTTGGATTATTGGCTATTTTGTGCTTGGCTTCAAAGGTATAGCACTTACCTTATTTATACTTGTTTTGTATCTTTGTTTTGCCATTTATTTCAACTGTTTTTGGGCTGATTTTGAACTGTCAAAAACTCTATTTTTGTGACTTAAAAATTATGGTTTGAGGTCTCTTTGAGTTAGGGGGTGGTCCACCCTTCTTGCTCATTTGTTTGTAAAGCTTTTGCATCATTTTTCATCACTTTCAAACCAACTTTTTTGGGCCTTTTAACCACTAATTTTCAGAGGTTTTTCAGTGGTAAAAACATTGTTTTGAAGTCCAAAATTGGATGGGTTAGCCTTTCATCCTTGTGTCTTGTCTGCATGCCTAGTTAGCTTCACGTGTTAGCATGTTTTTCTAGCTTAACTTAGCTCTAGTCCAGCATGTTTTTGCCTCTATTTTGACCTGTTGTAGTTCTGTTTTTGGCTATTTTGGTCATTTAAGCCTTGTGTTGCATAGTTGTAGTGTAAGTCCTTGCACTAGCTTGATGTTTTAATGCTTTAATCATCATTGTTTTCAGTTAATAGCATGTTTTAGTGTTGTTTTGCACTTTATTTCAACATCTAAAATCTCTGCAATCTCCCTCAATTCTTCACTCTTTTGTTTGCTTTGAAAGTGGTTTTAAACCACTTGTTTTCCAAAGTGTGAAATTGAGGTGTTATGCCTAATGGTTTAATCCCTTAGGGGGTTCATTACCAACAGTGTAATGCCTCTTTCATGCCCAAAGCACCTTGAGATTTGAGCCATCTTTCCATTATAGGACTCCCCACTAATGGACTAAATTGATTAAAGGATGGATTTGGTAATTAAAACAAGCAAACAAAATTGGACAAGTAAAAGAAGCTAGAAGAGCATCTTTTGTGTCACGCCCTCAAAATAATACATAAAACCCATCATTTTAGACATGCCATGATGTACGAGAAATAAATATCTTTCTATTAATCAGAGTAGCTCTTACAGGAATATTATAAGCTACTAACAAACAAATGCCCTACGAGCTTACAGCTTTCCAAGTTAACACTTGGTTACAAAAAGAGAAGAGTACTAACTCAGTACATTTTAAGCCCTTGGCTTGAAATTTACATATAATACATCAAAGAAAGCAAAACAACAAAGCAGTCTGTCTGCCTCTAGCCTCCCAAACCACGCCCTTGGAAGTGGCATGCTTCTTGTACCTGAAAATGGTGTCCCATATAGGGTGAGCCACAGCCCAGTAGAAATACACTAAACCAACTATAAACAATGACTAAGATAATAGCGTTCAATGGGTGGTCCGCACTTATATTCCAATTTATACTGTGTTACAGTTTAACGACAATCATGTCCATGTTACATTCACTTTCCGTTTCTTAACCAATTCTCAATTCATAACTATGACTCAGAGCCTGGTCAAACAACCTATATGAGACAAACACTCATATTAAGCATTTACATTTCGCAATAGATACTATATCAATACATCAACAGATAACCATACAAGCTGTATCAATACATCAACAAATAACCATACAAGCTATATCAATACATCAATAAATAAGCATATTAGCTGTATCTGCACTTTAATAGATAAGCATATGAGCTGTATCTGCACTTCAATTTCCGGTTTAGAGGTCCAGCCCCTTTCTTCCAATAAACCTTCCGGTTTAGAGGTCCAGCCCCTTTCTTCCAATAAACTGTCCGGTTTAGAGGTCCAGCCCCTTTCTTCCAATAAACCGTGGAGTACAGCCCCTTTCTCCTCCCACACAAACAATGTATATAAATAGTTATCATATACAACCAATCAATACATAAAGTTAATGTATTATTCCAATCGCTATATTCAATAGTACACTTAATCGATTAGTTGTAGTTTGCCTAACCATCATGCATTGTCTACAACAATCAAAACTATCCTTCACCGATAGCCCCGAGCAGTTATTTCTAAACAGAGAATAAATGCGCCAAATGGGTAAAATATTGACATTTCAATTTGGTGAATGATGAGTAACCCAACTGCACCCTTTAATCTCATACATTCCCAATTCCAACATTTTCAATTCCATTTCTCATTTCTCACATTTATTTCACAAATTGATTTAACAATGCAATTAGGGCATTTCCCATAATTAACAAAACAATCCTAAGGTTTCATTTCTATCAACAATCCAACATTCATCTCATTTCTCTATGCCCAACATGCATATAGGTAATAATAAATAAAACCCCAACTTTGCAAAATTACACAAAGACCCAAACTTCCTCAAAATTACCCAACGACTCCAAACATATAAAAATGCCAAAATTCAAAGACAAAGCTCATAAGATGGAGTAGGATATCCCTACCTCGAAGTTAGAGCTCAAACGGAGGAGAGGACCAAACTCAAAGTGCTCCAAACTCCAAACTTTTCGGAACAAAACGTAGCCCTCGACGATCAACACACTATTTGTAAAGGCCAAAGGGTAGAAGAACACTTTAACTAGATCAATACTTAGAGAGAAGTTGAGTTTTAGTGAGAGAAGCTCTAAAATGGATTTTTCGGAAAAGTAAGAGAGAGAAAGGATGTTGAAATGTGATTCAAAAATGCACAGCTGTCAACTGATATACGCATGATCCGCTCGAGCGGATAATAGAACGCTCGAGCGTCAAGCACAAAACTGGACCCGCTCGAGCTCAAGAAAGCCCGCTCGAGCGCCAGGACACAAGAACAAAATACATCCACTCGAGCGTGAAAACCAGTTCGCTCGAGTGTAGATTACCCCTTCTCAGAACCTTCGCAGACAATGAACACCCCGCTCGAGCGCCAACAGACCCGCTCGAGCGTGAAAAACACATCTGCAGAAGTTTTGCAGAGGCACAGATACTGGAAGTATGAAAACTCCGCTCGAGCGTGATATGGTCCGCTCGAGCGTACAACTAAAAATAAAACTCCGCTCGAGCGCAAGGGTACCCGCTTGAGCGTACCACCAAAACTCTGGGCAACAAGGAAAGGGACTAAGGCCCAACTAGCCTGTTCGAAACACGCCCAACACATCCTAAAACTCAGACATACGGAACCTAAAGGATGGCAACAAGACATACAACCACCAATTCCACGGAAACCTACAACCGGAGCACTATTCATATAGGGGACAAACCCGGGATCGCTATAACCTCCCCCCCTTAAAGAATTTCATCCCCGAAATTAAGAAAATAACATAATTACAAGGTCAACCGACCACAAAGAACTCAACCCCCGAGCATTTAGGGAAGAAACTATTCTCTCGACAAATTTGTAGTTAACTCTCACAAAAGAAAGGACTAACTAAGGGAACACGTTCCAACGACAACACTCAGGCACAAGAGACCTCAACAAAACCAAACTCTTCCCGAGATAGATCACCAAAAACACCCGACTAGCGCTCCCAGCTAAGTCACTTCTCAACAATTATAGTTCCAAATAAAACAACCAACGCAAATCCTTTGTATAAATATAAGGGAAATCATTCTCTTGCTCATGAGGCGTATCTCATAGAAAATCAAATTTTCAACGTTGGCATTCCAAAACAAACTTTGCATTTTCCATGCGAAACTTAAAAGTTTTGTAAACATTTTTCATAAACATGGCGTCATTCATAACACATGACCATCCACAATTCACTTGCCAAATACCTCTCATTGATATGTTTCATAACGTTTAAGTTAAATCAATTTCTCAACAATATCATAATTTAATATTCAACAACTTGACCCATTACTGGTCACTTCACCCCTATTCAAGGGGCCATTCACAATATATGCTTCAACATTCATTCCTTTAAATCTAATACTTCCCAATATACAAGGTTCACAATTTCACACGTATCATAGTCAGTGTTCATGATATATTTTTGGTCTTGCAATACATTCAACATACGCAATATTACACAACTTAAGACATGTTCAATGCTCTTAAATTTTAACAACACAACAAAGATACAACAAGTGCTCAACAATCAGAGATAGATCCGGATTTTTCTCACGGACCTGAAATTCACTCACCCAAATGGTTTTCCTCAACCCCCATTATGTTTTCATAATACCTTACGAATGGAAAAGTCCGGCCTAGCCAGACTCGATAACAATGATAATAGTAAGACACATTCAATCACTACAGTGTTCTGAGACATCCACCACGTCTCGACTACTCACAACACTCAAACCAGTATTTGGTACTAAATATCCCAGCGAAGGGAACACGGAAACGTTTGTACATAAGGCTTCCAGTCAACTCTCACAAAACACGTATGTAAGACGATGCATGGGTAGGGAACAACATTACGGCACACTACTACCCCACTATTTCAAGGTCTCGCCAAAATCACACAGCATAAAACCAGCAACTCAGGCTAGGTCGAGTCTAACTTCCCGTAAAATATTTAGGTTCGTAAGGCTACCACTAAACACGTCATTTACATCTGGCCACAGCCGAACTCAAAGATTTCTCTCAAATTATTTTCCCGAAAATAAGGGTAGCAAAACTCACGTTTCGATTCAAAAATCATTTTAGTTTACGAAGAGCACTCAATGATCCCTGAGTGAACCTCAACACAGCCAACCCACAAAATCCGCCATACTCACAGTGATGACGTAATACCCAAAAACAAAACTTCCATAAAAAGGACTCCTAAACACTTAAAATTTTCAATAACGTAACGACACAACGGATAACATTGCACACCCCCGTGCCTTGCACACACAAACAAGGGCCAAACGGGTCAAAACGACTCTAACAAGGTGCCTTACTCACTTTTCACAACCTTACCACCTCGCCTGTGTTACCACTGTCCAAACTGGACGGCGAACACTTATGTCGAAGCGACCTGACTTAACCAAACATCCAACCTCTCGACTTCACTAAGAAACCACACTATTGCCTTATCAAGGCATTCACCTGGGATTTTCCAGGACTGATCCCCTTCTACACACCATCTAATAATAACCTACGAACCACACACTAATACATACCGCACTAGGCAAAACCTCCTTATTTTGCAAGCTATCTTACTCCCATACCGAGTCCCCCCATGACCCATAGGGTCCACTCTTTACCCCGCATCTTAGTTGTCACTCATCCCGAGAGTACCATCAAGAGGCCCAACCTCCGTGTCGAACCACTAGCCAATGCTACCGCTAGACAACCACCATGAACCAAACCCTGACATCGTTGCCTGTCGCCGACAAGGCTTTCACAGATTCACCATTCTAAATTTCTGAAGGAGTAAAAGTCCTCAACCTTCTCATTACCATCCCAAACCTTTCTTCGCAAAGACCAAACCACAGTGACTCTACTCACGGTTCACACCCAAACCATGGGTTGTACACCCAACCAATCCCATCGTCAGCATCACTTGACCTACTCGGTATTAAGGTACAAACCTATCGTATTCTACCATCAAAAGGGGGTCTGGGAACTTAAGAAACACCCATTACTCCACCGCTCGGGATATAACGCCAGCTGCTCACCACACACCACTCTCGATGCCAATAACCACTATCTTATATAGGGTCTCACACTCTCTCTAATCAAACTACCAGTCGGTACAGATGCAAATTTGACGACGTTACCTATCATGAAGGGATAAGTCTAGTCCTAACGATATTATGCACTGTGACTCCGCAAAGCATCATGTTAAATATATACTAAACCTAGTATAAATCACACACTTCACATCCTCTCGAGGAGTTCTCCCGACAAGAGACCAAAAGCTCTACCATAAACATAAGGTCAAATGGGTTACACCCATGAAGTTCCGCATACCAGGCAAGTACAACTATTCAAGCCCCGCAATAGCCCCGCAATAGTATTGATTAGGATACGTATCCCTCAATTCTTTCCCAAACCAAATCACATGCATATAAATGCATTATTACCAAAAATTTTATGCTCTTACAACAACTTATTGCATTAATAAAACTTTAGAGCTACTACATGCTCCAATCCACCCAATCCAAGGAAGTTAACAAACAAATCATATATATATATATATATAGATAAGCAAACAGTTTAGATGTTTCAACACTCCCAAAACACATTGGTTACACAACAGAACCCAATGATTACAAAACGATAATTCACCGATTACAAAATGGATTAGTCAAAACAAAACCATCCCCTCGGTATTACCACCACTACCGTCCCTCACTGGACCGCCAAAGTTGATCATCCCCCAAACATAAGATAACCTACGAGCTTACAAGCCACGGACAAGAACTACTGTTGTGCCCTAATTGGCCACACCTGGAACAATTGCGGACTTCCCCAAGTGGGACTTGGGAACTCGTCTCTCCTAAGGCCCTCGAAGTCTAGCATGTTTGTCCCCCAAAACGGTATTGCCCCTGTCCAGTCAAACAAGGCTGGACCCGACTAGGTTGCGAGACTTCCAAAGAAGCTCCTGGCTGAGTACAGAAACGCCTGATATGACCTGACTGATTACACACTGTAACAAGCCCGCGGGGGACCTCGCTACAGCTCGGACTCGATTTGTGTTACGGTTCTAAGTCTGAACCAAAGAGTCCAAATCCGGCAAATCGTTTTGAGAAAACAGATTTTTGAAAGAAGTGCCAAACATGGACTGCTTTGCCAGATACAGAGTCGCCACCTAAATATTTTATTTTGGGAAAATTTAGGAAACCCCTGACTCGTTGCCTAAGGCCACGTGTCCGTCATCACCAAAGTTGCATCGGCTCGGGAACTTGGGTACGATTAGGGGAGGTCACTTCGTGAGCACCCCCGCTCGCCCGATCAAAGATCGACCTCTACTAACCATGATATCTATTTTTGAAAACATTGTGAGTTTTTATTCCGGTTATTAGCCTAGGTTACTATGTGATGCGCACAGCATACAAGTATAGACTGGATCGCCTGAATTGGAACAAAACATTTCATGTTCGCTTTTTGAAAATGGTTTGCTACCCGCAGGTAGGCTTGAAACATTTGATGATTTATTCCAATTTAAGTAACCCAACCTTCACCCACAGGCATTCAGGCAGTTATATCACGTAAGCATATAGCCTCATAGTAAGCATGCTATTCATGGCAGTCACTCACACGCATGCAAGGATGCTAAAGCATAAAACTCACCAAGTACTCCAAGCCAAAAAAGAGACTACATTAGAAATCATGCATGAATCCTAACTATGCTAAAATGCCTAATGCAACACATGCAAAAGTGCAACTATAGCAGGCTCGGCTATTCTAAACATGGTATATGAAATGCTACAGCTAATCATGTATTCAACTTGGAATTGAAAGTACGATGCAGTTAGTATG
>NW_021026384.1:1101377-1129205 GCF_004153795.1 Camellia sinensis | reverse complement strand
AATCCACCGGGATGCCCCAATAGCCTCTGTTAGCAGTTATGAAACCATGCCAAACCCCAGAAGTTGCTGATTCTTCATTTGCTGCAACAGAGACAGAAAGCATAGCAAATTTCACAGAATATGCAGCCTCGATCCTCGTGCCACCAATCACGCATATCGATGCTAGATGGCAGAGGAGTCGAAAGTGCAACTCAATATAGAATAATTGCACGTATAAACACAACAAGAACCTAACTCCATCAGGGTAATTCGGAGTGTCGGTGACTGGGAATTGAGACACTGCCGTCACTCGGAGTACGAAACGCACCTCGTTCCTGTGCCCGCGGCTAACTCCTATCCCGAACACGATGCACATATGCATATACATGCATGAAATGCGACTAAGATACAATCCAACATACACAATGCTATGAAAATGAGATGCCTCGAAATGCTGGCACACGGGCACGCAAACCGAGGAAATGACAGAATGCGATCTAAATGACATGGAAATGTGATATGGGCTTACACTAACATGAGAGAGCCTCAGCCACACTTACATAAGAGGCCGATAGATGAAAAAAAGAATGCCTGAAATGCGTGCACACGGCACGCAAACCAAGGCAATGGTATATGCAATGCAATGGCATGGAAATGGCATATAGAATGCAACATGGACTTATACTAACATGAGAGAGCCTCAGCCACACTCACATAAGAGGCCGATAGATGAAATGAAGTGTCTCGAAATGCGTGCACCCGGGCACACAAACTGAGGCAATGGCATACGCAATGCAATATGGCTAGAATGGCATATAGAATGTAACACTGGACTTATACTAACAGAGAGAGCCTCAGCCACACTCACAAAAAGAGCCGATAGATGAAAATGAAGTGCCTCGAAATGCGTGCACCCGGGCACGCAAACCGAGGCAATGGTATATGCAATGCAATGGCAGAAACAAGAAGCATGGCAACAACAGACAACAGAACCTCAGCCACCACAAAGAGGCCAAAGAAAATGAAGTCCGCAAAGCGGACCCGCACGCAACCACAATGGGCAAACCCGCAATGGCAAGATGGCTTGGAAATGGCATATAGAATGCAACAGGGACTAACAACATGAGAAGCCCAGCCACACACCACAAAGAGCCGAAGAGAAAATGAAGTGCCTCGAAATGGGTGCACCCCGGGCACGCAAACCAGAGCCAATGGTATATGCAATGCAATGGCATGGAAAGCATATGCAGAGCATCAATGGATTTTCACAAATTGAAATGTGTTGGGGGGAAAACAGCCCCGAAATGAGCGAAAACACACCCGTGCATGGGATCTCCTTTCCTGAAATGGCCAAAAATAGGCACAATAGAATGAACTTACAGCTATACAAAGCATGCATAATGGTACAGGAATGAAAGACAGAAGCAAGACAGCCCCAAAATAAGCATTTTCCAGTACAAATCATGGCCAAACAGCAAGCAAAGATAGGGGAAACAATGGCATGCAAAAATGGCCCTAAACATGAGATTAGGAAGCATCTCACAGCTGCTAACTCCAATAGGTTAGGGCCTTCAACAACATTGAAAGGGCCAAAAATAAGCCACTTACAGAACTGTAAAAACCCTAAAAACAAACATAAGATATGGCTAAAGACTCTTATGCAAGAAAAAAGGGCCAAAGGCCAAAGAGGCAAGTGGAATGCAAAGCCCAAACTGGAAAAAACAATTCCTTCTACAACATTGAAGAGGGACCAAATAAATATGACTATTTAAAAGAACTGTAAAAAACCCCAAAAACAGTATACAAACATGCTAGAAATGCAATGCAAAATGAGGCTCAAAAGTTGCTTATAACCACAAAAGTGTACAAAATAATTCATCAAACAGCCAAAGGCCCCTTAATGAAACATGAATAATGGGCCAAAAAATAAGACTATTTTTAGTTCTGTAAAATGACCAAAAACCGACGAAGCATGATAGGGCTGCCAAAACATGCAAGAAAAGGCGGACCAAGGAGGGATATAACAGAAGTAGCATATGGAGGTCCCAAACATGAAGGCCCTTAAAAAACATGAAGAATGGACCAAAATAAGACTATTTTAGTACTGTAAAAAGGCCAAAAAACCGAAGGCATGATAGGCTGCCAAAAAAGCAAGGAAAAAAAGGGACCAAGGAGGGACTATAACTGAAGTAGCATATGGAGGTCCCAAACCATGAAAGGCCCTTAATAAACAGTGAAGAGATGGACCCCAAAATAAGACTATTTAAGTACTTTAAAAAGGCCAAAAACCGAAGCATGATTAGGCTGCCAATAATACAAGAAAATAGCATTTAGGAAGATAATTGAAGCAAGTGCAAGATGGGGGGCTCAACAGGGTTGAGCCCTTAATAAAAAGTGAAAAAGAGCTCAAAAGAAGGCACTTTCAGTTATTGGCCGGAGTCAAAGCAAAAAGCATATATGGTTAAGAAATGTTGCAAAAATGAAGCTCCAAATGCGGGGGAAATGGCAACGCACCTTGAGGACCAATCTTTGGTTGCTTCTTGGAACCAAGTTGCCAGCACCTTTAGCCTGCTGAGAAGCCTTCCTTGCTTCTGGAATGGAGTGGTGGTTGGTGGTGGTGGTGCTTGGTGGTAGCTGAAGAAAAGGGATGAAACTTGGGTGTTTTTGAGAAAAATGAGAGAGATAGAGGGAGATAAATGCAAAGAGGTTCAAAAGATTTTTTTTCTAACCCCTAATTACAAATGCTTGCAGCTGGTTTAATTAAGAACAAAAAGAGGGTGTAAAGGTGGCGCAAAAGGTTGGGGGAAAATGAGGCAAGTTTTCCCCCCAAAAAATACCCCGGATTTGAGATATTTTTCTGGGGGATACAGCTATACAGCTGTAAAAGTGTGTGGTTGGCAAGGAAATGGCCAGCCACCTTTTGTAGCTGCAGTGGCCGGCCGCCACCCCCCCCTAGCCGGCCGCGCTAGGGGTCAAAAAGGTCAAATTGCTTTAGTGGTCGGCCACACAAAAAAGGTGGGCCTCCCAGGTCTCCTCTTCACAACCCCGTGTTCGAATTTGGAACTCGTAAAACAGGAGAGAGAACCAAGCCATTATTTAGGAGAGGGTTCAAAAAGGTCAAATGGAATTAGTTGGCGCAGCCACCAACTTTTTAGGGTCCTCCCATGTGGTACAACCACAAAGTATGTGGTTTAAAGTATCAAGAAAGTGGTCCAGGTTGTTCAACATTGGCTCGAAGGAGGGGTCAAAAGGGGAGTCAAGCAAACATTAGTGGCCGCGCCACCAACTTTTAGTTTTAGGGTCCTCCCATGTGTGTACATCACAAATATGTGGTTTGGGTTTGAAGAAAATGGCTCCAAGGTGTTCAACATTGGCCCGGAAGTGCGAAAAACGGGTGTCGGAGGGCGAAAATGAAACATAACTGGTTGCCAAGATAATTGCTGGCCTCCCACCCTTCTACGGCCTTCCCGGTGATAAAACAGAGGTACCTGCCAAAAATGAACAAAAATCGATGCAAAACGAATGCTCGGGGGCCAAAACGCGCAGTTCGAGGCCCCGAAAATTGCCTAGTAAGCACCGAACGTGGCATTCGGCCACGAAGTGGGTTTCTCAGACCCCAGTGTCCCTCAAAAGGGAGTAGAAAGGAAGTATGCCAAAAATTAGAACAAACGGAGATGGTTAGGCGGTCCCGAACTGAGGCACACGGCCAACGGTCCCGAAAAACCGGAAACCGGACTCCGAAATGGGCAAAATGGCCTGCGGCCACAAAATGTAGCCCATGGCCACTGGGAGATGGTCTACGGGACCTCTCCCTCCCCTCAGGAAAAGAAACAGAGAAAACCGAGTCTGGTTCGTAAACCGAGGCAAGGCACAGCAGAGGGTTCGGAAGTCCGGAGGCAGGGCTCGCAGCCGCGACTCTGAGACTTCTGAACAAGCACAACATGCAATATCACCGAGTGCTCAACTGGTGACGTCTGAGTCTTAAGGTCGGTCAAAAATGGGGTGTCTACACATACCCAACAAGTAAATGACTCCCAAGCACGAGACTGGTTCAAAGTCTGAGCTGATGAAGGCCCCAACAACTGTTTCCCCACTGAACATTCAATCGGCCCAAAACCCGGCTGACTAGATGATTCTGATGGTACAATTACTGGTAGGACTGCCAACCCTGCTCTCTTTTTCTGGGGACACACCGAGGCCTTGTGGCCTAGCTGACCACATCTGAAACAGCTAGCCGATCCCCTACTCTAAGGCTGGCTTGAAACCTGAACCTCTCTAGACCCCCCAACAGAAGAGTCTGAAACCCCATACGAAGAAAAGGACACAGCCTGGGACTGAACACACTTTCGCCTCCACCTCTTACCGGGCCTAGAGTACCTATAAGCCATATGAGTTACCGAGATGGCCTCCTCTCTACTCCAACCAACATTCTTAACCATGGCCTCTCCCTTATTCTGGCCCATAGCCAGCACTGCTGCCTCCATATGGGCCGCAGCCCCGACAAGCGCACTATAGCTCCTATGCCAAGACCCAGCAACCCTTTCCCGGATGCTATCGCACAGCCTACCATCAAACTCTGAACAACGCAATTCCTCCGTCTCCACCAATTCTGGGGCAAACCTTGACAGATTAGCAAACCATGCCTCAAACTGCACCAAAGGAGTAGTACCTTGGCGTAACTCCACAAACTATTTCCGCAACTCTTCCCGAGCGGAAGGAGGGAAATCACAACTTCCTCGTCTAGGCATCCTAGTGGAAGTAACAAAGGTATTAGTACAACAACAAAGGTGCCGAAACTATTTCACTAGCGTCCTAACACGATAGACAGCTGTAATTCATTCCACCTAAGCACATAAACACTTAAGCACTTACGAATTTCATTTCCGAATAATGATAGTCCCGAGGCGTTACTAGAGTTCCGGTTAGAAACAGCATTGATCAGGTGCCTTTCCAACAGGACTCCCCAAAACCCAAGGATCCAATCAACATCCAAGAAACTACATTCCATACCCACATAGTCACATAAACATGTTATCACATAACCACATAACATTACATCTAAGTCTCTAACAAGCGAGACAAACCCATTGTGATACTAATCACTTCCCACGTACCCAAAGTATTCGAACCCGGTAAGCTCTGATACCAAGTTGTCACGTCCTCAAAATAATACATAAAACCCATCATTTTAGACATGCCATGATGTACGAGAAATAAATATCTTTCTATTAATCAGAGTAGCTCTAACAGGAATATTACAAGCCACTAACAAACAAATGCCCTACGGGCTTACAGCTTTCCAAGTTAACACTTGGTTACAAAAAGAGAAGAGTACTAACTCAGTACATTTTAAGCCCTTGGCTTGAAATTTACATATAATACATCAAAGAAAGCAAAACAATAAAGCAGTATGTCTGCCTCTAGCCTCCCAAACCACGCCCTTGGAAGTGGCATGCTTCCTGTACCTGAAAATGGTGTCCCATATAGGGTGAGCCACAGCCCAGTAGAAATACACTAAACCAACTATAAACAATGACTAAGATAATAGCGCTCAATGGGTGGTCCGCACTTATATTCCAATTTATACTGTGTTACAGTTTAACGACAATCATGTCCATGTTACATTCACTTTCCGTTTCTTAACCAATTCTCAATTCATAACTATGACTCAGAGCCTGGTCAAACAACCTATATGAGACAAACACTCATATTAAGCATTTACATTTCGCAATAGATACTATATCAATACATCAACAGATAACCATACAAGCTGTATCAATACATCAACAAATAACCACACAAGCTGTATCAATACATCAACAAATAAGCATATTCGCTGTATCTGCACTTCAATAGATAAGCATATGAGCTGTATCTGCACTTCAATAGATAAGCATATGAGCTGTATTTGCACTTCAATTTCCGGTTTAGAGGTCTAGCCCCTTTCTTCCAATAAACCTTCTGGTTTAGAGGTCCAGCCCTTTTCTTCTAATAAACCGTGGAGTACAGCCCCTTTCTCCTCCCACACAAACAATGTATATAAACAGTAATCATATACAACCAATCAATACATAAAGTTAATGTATTATTCCAATCGCTATATTCAATAGTACACTTAATCGATTAGTTGTAGTTTGCCTAATCATCATGCATTGTCTACAACAATCAAAACTATCCTCCACCAATAGCCCCAAGCAGTTATTTCTAAACAGAGAATAAATGCGCCAAATGGGTAAAATATTGACATTTCAATTTGGTGAATGATGAGTAACCCAACTGCACCCTTTAATCCCATACATTCCCAATTCCAACATTTTAAATTCCATTTCTCATTTCTCACATTTATTTCACAAATTGATTTAACAATGCAATTAGGGCATTTCCCATAATTAACAAAACAATCCTAAGGTTTCATTTCTATCAACAATCCAACATTCATCTCATTTCTCTATGCCCAACATGCATATAGGTAATAATAAATAAAACCCCAACTTTGCAAAATTACACAAAGACCCAAACTTCCTCAAAATTACCCAACGACTCCAAACATATAAAAATGCCAAAATTCAAAGACAAAGCTCATAAGATGGAGTAGGACATCCCTACCTCGAAGTTAGAGCTCAAATGGAGGAGAGGACCAAACTCAAAGTGCTCCAAACTCCAAACTTTTTGGAACAAAACGTAGCCCTCGACGATCAACACATTATTTGTAAAGGCCAAAGGGTAGAAGAACACTTTAACTAGATCAATACTTAGAGAGAAGTTGAGTTTTAGTGAGAGAAGCTCTCAAATGGCTTTTTCGGAAAAGTAAGAGAGAGAAAGGATGTTGAAATGTGATTCAAAAATGCACAGCTGCCAACTGATATACGCATGATCTGCTCGAGCGGATAATAGAACGCTCGAGTGTCAAGCACAAAACTGGACCCGCTCGAGCTCAAGAAGGCCTGCTCGAGCGCCAGGACACAAGAACAAAATACATCCGCTCGAGCGCGAAAACCAGTTCGCTCGAGCGTAGATTACCCCTTCTCAGAACCTTCGCAGACAATGAACACCCCGCTCGAGCGCCAACAGACCCGCTCGAGCGTGAAAAACACATCTGCAGAAGTTTTGCAGAGGCACAGATACTGGAAGTGTGAAAACTCCGCTCGAGCGTGATATGGTCCGCTCGAGCGTACAACTAAAAATAAAACTCCGCTCGAGCGCAAGGGTACCCGCTCGAGCGTACCACCAAAACTCTAGGCAACAAGGAAAGGGACTAAGGCCCAACCAGCCTGTTCGAAACACGCCCAACACATCCTAAAACTCAGACATACGGAACCTAAAGGATGGCAACAAGACATACAACCACCAATTCCACGGAAACCTACGACCGGAGCACTGTTCATATAGGGGACAAACCCGGGATCGCTATATTTTGTGTTGCATTGCATGTGTTCGAATCGGACGTTAGTTCGAACACAAGGGAAATGGGACATTTCATACTCAATAGTGATGAAATGTGCCACTTTCCTTGGTCTCCGTTGTCCTTGATCATGCATGATATGGTGATGGTCCCTTGGTCTCATTTTGCATTCATTGAACTTGCACAATTGGTTTTACAAACCATCATGCAATGAAATTGCTTGATTGATGGTTTGTAAACCCAAATTTTGTCCCTCATTTGATTGAGAGGCAAAGTGTGCACATAATCTGTGAGAATACACTGTTTTGCACTGTCTGCTCTCTATTGCAGCAAAAAGAGGAGTTCATGTCATTAGTGGCCGACCGACCACCATTGGTAGCTGACAGGCCTCCTGTCGGCCACTAATGAAATTTGCACAATGTATTCCTGGGGTGGAACAGAGATGTTCTGGAAGTTAGCAACTTCTTTGGTGACCAAATGTGCAAACAAAGGCATTTAGCAGCAAAACAATGCCTTTTCGGGTGAAAACTGAGCGCGTGCATGAGCCTCCCTTGCATTTCAAAGCTTACTTAGTGTTTAAATATGTAGTTTGAATGTGTGTTGTAATTAATTAGTTTGCTAATTAATTAAAGTGTTGTAATAATCAGTAATTAGCTTAGCTAGTTATTCGTTTAATTTGTAATAATTAGTCTAATTAGATTAGTTTGATTAGCGTAGCTAGTTGCTTAACCAGTTTCATTCGGACCCTCCTTCGCGAGGGGATAATGTTGTAATAAGCCTGTGTTCGTGTGTGTATGTCTTCCAACCCCACGTCTTTCTTCCTTTTATTTGATCACTTTTGATGATTAGATTAGGGACATTTTCAATTAGCATACCTTATGCTCGTATGTTTGCATCCATTCATTTGTCTTGCATGTACTGAGGCTCAGCGCATCATTCAAACTGCATTGTCATTTCAATACTTCTTTGAATACGTGTTTCAAAGCATGCTATCAAAGTGTTGCAAATACCATGATTAGGTAGCCAAGCCTATTTAGTTGCATTATTGCATGTGTTACATTAGACACTTGACATAGTTAGGAAACATGCATTATTTCCTAACTCATATTTTCCTAACTCAGAATACTAGGTGACTTTTACGCTTTAGCATACTTGCATGAGTGTGAGTGTTGCCATGATTAGCATGCTTGCCATGAGGCTATGTGCTTAAATGATAAACTGCATGAATGCCTGTGGATGAAGGCTTGTTGTTTGAATTGGACCAATTCAACAAATGTGCTTTTTAAGCCCACTTTGTTGAGTGGCAAATCATGTTTTAAGCCCACTATGTTTGGTAGCAAAACCGCCTCTTTAAGCCCACTTGAGGTGGCAAATTCAAACCATTTTTGCAAACAAACATGAGTTGAAATTGTTCTAATTCTTGCAATCTAGTCTATACTTGTGTGTGCGCGCGCATCACATAGTAAAGCTAGTTTAATAAACGGAATAAGAACACATAATGTTCATAAAAAAAACATATCATGATTAGTAGAGGGCGATCTTTGATCGGGCGACCGGGGGTGCTCAATTCATGACCTTCCCCCCTCATACCCAAGTTCCCGAGCCGAGGCAGCTTTGGTGATGACGGACACGTGGCCTTCGACACGAGTCAGGGTTTCCTAAATTTCCCCAAAACAAAAATATTTAGGTGGCGACTCTACATCTGGCAAAGCAATCGAATTTTGGCATTATTTGATTGTAAATCGATTTTTCAAAAGATTTGTCGGATTTGGACTCTTTGGTGATTATCAGTTTCACATTGCACTTGTGAGATTAGATTCAGAACCGCGGGAATCCGAACTGTAGGGCTTTTTTTTCGAGTTCCCGAAAGGGGGCATGAAAAAAGTCGAGCTACACAAATCAAACTACGTTTTATATAGAAAAGAAGTGGGCACAAGCCAAATGACACCTAACACAGGCTAAGTACCTACACTCTCAATACTGGCCTCAGCGCAGCATGGGTGCTTACACATAACAGAACCATGTTTTAACGTGAAAGGGGATGCGAACACATGCAAAACTATGTTTTTTGTAGAAAGAGAAAGAGTACAAGTAATTGGGTGGTATGATATAAGTGAGGAATGATCTGCTAGGGCGGGAAAGATGATGATCCTAAATGCTGAATGCAATAAAACCACATCTTACCTCAAAAAGGTATGGACACAAAACAAACCACGTCTAACACAGAAAAGGTACCGACACCCTCAATACTGGCCTCAGCGCAGCATGGGTACTTATACATGACAGAACCATGTTTCAACGAGGGAAATGTATGAGCCCACGTCAAACTAAGCTTAACAGGGAAAGGATGGTAGGCGATAAAATGGTATGATGGAATGGATGTAATGAATAACGTAGTAAATGAATAGGGTGACATACTCCAACGACGTTGGAATCGTGAGAGGAGGAAGAAAAAATCCCAAACACGCTAAAATCCTGTGAAAAAGGGAACACTCAAACCATGCTAAAATCATGAAAAGAGATCCTACCGCTCAGGGTCGCATCTCACGCTTCCTGAGATACTCTAACCGCTCGAGAACACTCTAACCACGATGAAATTGTGAGAAGAGGTCCTGAGAAAACCACTCAGGGTCGTGTTCTTGCACTCCCTGAGATAAACTCCAAACACGCTGAAATCATGTGAGGAAGGGAACACTCTAACAACGCTGAAATCGTGAGAAAAGGTCCTACCGCTAAGGGTCGCATCTCACGCGTCTTGAGATACTCTAACCACACTGAAATCGTAAGAAGATGAAGAAAACTGCTTAGGGTTGCATTCCTACACACCCTAAGATAAACTCCAAACACGCTGAATCGTGTGAGGAATAGAACACTCAAACCACACTGAAATCGTGAGAAGAGGTCTTGAGAAAATCGCTCAAGGTCAATGGACTCGCCTTTTTCTCGCCCCCCGCCTTTCAGAAAGGTTTGAAATGAAAAGGCCTCAAAATTTGGACTCCCGTAGTTTTGAATCTAATCTCACAAGTGCAATGTGAAACTGATAAACACCAAAGAGTCCAAATTTGACAAATCGTTTTGGAAAATTGATTTTGAATCAAAAAGTGCCAAAATTAGACAGTTTGCTAGATACAAAGTCACCACCTAAATATTTTATTTTGGGGAAAATTTAGGAAACCCTGACTCGTGCCGAAGGCCACGTGTCCGTCATCACCAAAGTTACATCGGCTTAGGAACTTGGGTACGAGGAGGGGAAGGTCATGAATTGAGCACCCTTGCTCGCCCGATCAAAGATCGGCCTCTACTAACCATGATATGATTTTTTATAAACATTATGTGTTCTTGTTCGAGTTATTTAAACTAGCTTTACTATGTGAGGCACACATGGAAGTATAAACTAGTTTGATCAATTTGGAACAATTCAACTCATGTTTGTTTGCGAAAATGGTTTGAATTTGCCACCTCAAGTGGGCTTAAAGATGCGGTTTTGCCACAAAACATAATGGGCTTAAAACATGATTTGCCACTCAACAAAGTGGGCTTAAAACTTACATTTGTTGAATCGTTCCAATTCAAACAACAAGCCTTCATCCATAGACATTCATGCAGTTTAACAAGTAAGCACATAGCCTCATGGCAAGCATGCTAACCATGGAAATCACTTACACTCATGCAAGTATACTAAAGCGTAAAAACTTACCTAGTACTCCAAGCTAGGAAAAATATGAGTTAGAAAATAATGCATGATTCCTAACTATACAAAAATGCCTAATGCAACACATGAGATAATGCAATTAATAGGCTCAACTATTAAATATGACATATGAAGCAATTTAAATAACATGCGGTTAAACACATATTCAAATAAGATATTGAAATGGCAATGCAGTTTGAATGATGTGCCGAGCCTCGATGCATACAAGACAAAATGAATGGATGCAAGCATGTGATATGCTAATTGAAATATGATCCCTAATCTAACCATCGAAAGCGATTAAACAAAAGGAAGAAAGACGTGGGGTTGGAAAACATACACACACGCATGCACACTCATTACAACATTACGCCCTTGCGAAGGAGGGTCCGAATGAATAAGAGCTAACTAGCTACGCTAAGCTAATCTAATTAAGCTAATTAGACTAATTATTACAACACTTTAATTAACTAGCAAACTAATTAAGTAAAACAAATGCACACTAACTAATCATGCAAGGCATTAAACTATGCTGCCACTGCTCCGCCTCGGGAAGTGTAAGATGCATGCGCTCTGTTTTCGCCCCGAAAAGTCCTCCGTTTTGCTCTCAAAAGGCTTTGTTTGCAGAGTTGAGCATACTCCAGAAACTTTATGCTCCAACTTACCAAATCTTTATTAAGGGTTACACCAGTGGCCTGCCAGCCATGGATTGATGCTGCCGACCATCTGCCAACCAGAGAGGTGCACTGTCGGCCAAAAATGAAGCCTTACCGGCCATTGATGAGGCACTGCCGGCCACTGATGCTCTGAGTCACCATACTGCAACAGAACACAAATAGAGCAAAATGAAGGTTTTTCCAGGGGTATGTTTGTATTATGTCTCTCCTTATCATCTCAAAATCTCAAAGGAGTAACACCCTTGGATCCAAGACCACCAATCAAGCAATTTCATTGCATGATGGCCGAAGATCCAAGTTGTACAATTTCGATAAATGCACAAATAAGACTCAAACGACCACCACCCTATCATGCATGATCAAGGGCAATGGAGACCAAGGAAAATGGCACATTTCATGAAATGTGCCATTTTCCTTGTGTTTAAACTAACGTCCAATTTGAACACATGCAATGCAACACAAAGAATGCTTATCTTGTCACTTTTACTTGTCAATTTTGTTTACACATTTTAACTACCAAATCATTCCTTAATCACTTAGTCCATTGGGTGAGTTTCCTCTAAATGGAAAGATGGCTCAAACCACAAGCTGCTTTGGGCATGAAAGAGGCATTACACTGTTGGTAATGAACCCTCCAGGGGATTAAACCATCAGGTGTAGCACCTCCATTTCACACTTAGGCAAACAAGTGGTTTAAAACCACTTTCAAAGCAAACAAAAGAGTGAAGAATTGAGGGAGATTGTAGAGATTATAGTATTGAAAATGAAGTGATAAAAGCACTAAAAACATGCAACCCACTCACACCAATGATAGTAAAGCCTTAAAGCACTAAGCTAGTAAAGGAATTAACACTACAACCATGCAATGCAAGGCTCAAATGAAACAAACAACAAAAAACAAAGGCAAAACAACCCTAAATATGGTCTAAAACATGCTAGACTCAAGACACAAAAAGCCAAAACATAAAGCTAATACATGGGGTTGTACTACAACTATGAAAAACAATACTCAAACAAATTAACCAGCCCAAACTAGAGCTAAAACATGTTATTTCAGAGACTAAAACATGCTGGATTTGAGCTAAAACAAGCTAGATTAATAGGCCAAAACATAAAGCTATCTAGGCATGCAAGTAAGACACAAGGAGGGGAAGCTAATCCCTCCAATTTTGGACTTCAAAATGAGTTTTTACCACTAAAAAACCTCTGAAATTCAGTGGTTAAAAGGCCCAAAAAAAGTTGGTTTTAAAGTGATGAATACAGGCACAAATGCTTAGCAAACTAACAAGCAAGAAGGATGAACCACCCCTTAACAAAAAAAAGGCTTCAAACCACCATTTTCAGGTCATAAAAACAGAGGTTTTTTTAGTTCAAAACCAGCCTCAAAACAATTTAAAAAGGTGAGAAAACAAGCATGCTAAACAAGTTAATGAAGCGAGTAAACTACCTCTTGAAGCAAAGAGCAATTCTAGGTACAAATCCAAGTTAAAACCACTTGCTAGAGCTCAAATCAAGTCTCAAGGAACCGTTGCTCCAAGAGAAGTAACTTTGATCAAGGTAGTGTATGCAAAAGAGTAGAGAAAACAAGCTTCAAGGCACAAAATTGTAAGAGAGAGAGAAATCTAGAAAGAAAGAGTTTTTTGCCTTCAATCTTTCTAACCCCCACACATGCAAGAAAGGGGTTCTATATATAAAAAATACAAAATCCCCTCACAAACATTTAGCCATACACGTGTTGGAAGATGCATGAACTTGTGCAAACAGCTGGCACAAAATATTTACAGGAAACACTGATGGTCGGCCGACCATAAGTGATGGCCAGCAAGGCTTCATTGATGGCCGGCAAGGCACATCAATGGCTGACAGGCCAAAAGCCATGGCCGGAAGCCTTCAAGGATGGCCGGTAGGCCATCAACAACTTCATTCTGAAAAGACCTAAGCATGGTCCAAAGATGAGACAAAATGGATGCAGGGTTTGGAAAACTCAAACCTGTGGCGTTCTGCCTTGAACTTCAAGCATTCGGTGAGCAATCAGACTCGCCATTGGATGTACCTGCAAGAACATCCAAGTCTTAAAGGGCCGTAAAAAATGGGGTGTCTACAGGGTCGCATTCCACGCATCTTGAGATACTCTAACCATGCTGAAATCGTGAGAAGAGGAAGAGAAAAACCGTTCAAGGTCATGCTTCCACACACCCTGAGAAAAGCCTCGGGGGCCAATGATCCTAAAATGCTTTCTGGCGAAAAAGGAGAAATTACACAAGATAACACATAAATGCAATAAGTGTGATGATATGATACACGTGACAAGCAATGTAGTGCATGATGTTTGGAGAATGCAATAAACAAACAAAGCGGCACTTTAGAAAGCACCTCATGAGGCGAGTGGCGATGAAGCGCTCTACTCTGATGGGGATCTCCCTCTTGTGTTCTTCGAACTCTTATCTTCAACTCATAGTAAAAAGGTCCTCAAATGCTAACAAGGATGCGGAAGCCACGAATGCCACTTTTCTCCCTGATCATATTCACAGCTTTTAATATTCTCCAACGGGGTGACAGACTAGGTTGGTTCAGTATCCAGAATTGAGGCACACGCATGCTATCTCAATTTATGGGGCTGCCATACAGATTTTAAGCTAGAGATACACCCCTGGATATTGAAACCAGTCTTTAATCTTGGAAATTCCAAACTTTTGTGTTCTAGGCATCGCCATTCGAACTCTAGTTTCCAACGTCGCAGTTGGTCTCCTAGGAACTCATTGCAAATACAACCAAGATGGCTCTGATGGGGAATGGTGTTCAGGGAGAGCACTTTGATCACCATTCTGACTTGAAGTAGTTTAAATACTGAAATAAATCACAACAATATATATGCATAAACTACTAATTTACAACATCTAATTAAATAGATTAGCACAACACTTATTTTTAGTTGTAATACATAATTGAATTGGTAATCTTGATTCTTTAATGTTCCGTCCAGAATTTTCAAAACACAATCTTTGTGGTTAAAATTACAATTAAATTATTTAGACACTTCTAAAATTCATGTAATCTTCTAGAATGTTCAACAAATATGTTATGGTCATTTTTTAGAAAGAACTTTCCAAAAATAAGTTATAAATAATTCTGTAAAATTATAAGAAATTACATGACACAGATTCATCACATGTTCTTAAAATAATTCCACATTGAAATTTATAATTCAAATCTATAATCTAAAAATTGAATATGAAACTAGATTTCTCAAATTTCATTCAGAAAACACCAAATTTGGTCTAATATAGGGTTTTTAGTGATTTTTCAAACATGAAGCAGAATCTACCTAAAAATTCAGATTTAATCAAAATTTCTATAAATTCGTACAAAGCTAGAATAATTGATACACAATTTTTTGGATGAACTAAACATCATTATTAACAACTTTGTAGAGAACTTATCTTGAAATTTTGAGTATAAAATTGTCTAAAAATTCATACAAAATTCTAACAGATTTAAGAACCATATGATCAAACCAAATAGAATCTTTAATAATCTATTTAACATCACAAATTACACATGCAAGCCTAAATCCAAGATTATATCATGATTTTAAGGTTACTAATATGTAAATAATTTTCAAACATCTAATATATATCATAAATTTACATGAAACTACAAACAAATTCTATTTGAAATTTTTAGTCATTTTAGCATATGAATATAATCTGGAAATTTAAACAAATAAAAAGAATAAAAGGGTTGAAAGGGTTTTCTTACAATGGTTAGGTTGTTAACAATTTATCGTTCGACTTCGATTTATAATTCTGATCATAAGATATGACCATCCTTGCTCCATGATCATCTTGTTGAATTTCACATCAATCGGACATGATCTCACTGTTGATTTTCCATTTGATTTTCTCACGTGTCAGTTGTTGATCATTGTCTTAGACTCAAAATTTGCAAGATCTAACCCCAAAATGGATTCTACACGTTGAAAAACCTAAGGGAGGTCATCCCCAAAGTCAAAGGACCACCCGATTAACCCAAATGCATTAGAATGCACTATCAGCCAAGAAACGCTAGATAAAATCCACTATCAGCCAAGAAACGCTAGATAAAATCCAGTTCATCTTCTTCAAATAGCGGCAATACGCATGAATAGAAAGATAGAAATTTAGTTTCAAATTCATGAGTTCAAGTTCTTGAATCTTCTCGTCGTAATTTCGTTTTGCCTTATTTTTAAGTCGTTAAATTTATCTCACAGCTTAGTTTTCATTCCACTCCTCATACGCCTCGTTCTGCCTCTTTTTGCATGCCATCGAAGCTTTGAACGTCTACCAAAAATAAGATTTTTCCTCCCGTCTCTGACTTTTCTTCGAACCATCTTTCGAACTCCATAAATTTCTTGATTTTTAACAATTTTACTCCATTCTTTCGCCAATCCCTTCACCTTACTTCATACTTCATCTTGCGTTACCTCGTTTTCTCATTTCTTCCTGGAATGGATGGTTTCAGGATGCCGAAAGTAACCCAAAAACAAACTTCTAAAATTCAAAATAAACTTCTCTAATTTTGTTTCTTTCTCCTCTATCTTTTTTCTTCTTCTCTTTCTTCACCTATAACACGCTGTGAATGGTGGTTCTAGATGATAATGGAATTATGTGACGGTGGTGGTGGTGATTCAGTGGTGCGATGGTGGTGGAGAAGTTCACGGTTAATGGAGATGATATTAATGGAGGTGGTGATCAAGATGGTGGCTACAGAGGTCGGAAGAAGAAAGATAAAGAGGGAGAAAGAGAGTTTTTGAGAATGAGAGGTGAAGAGAGAGAGAGAGAGAGAGAGAGAGAGAAACAAAAAAAAGATGAAATAAAGAGAGGTGAAACTGGGAGAGAAGCAAAAGATGAAGAAATGTAAGGAGAAGGTAAGCTTAATTTATGGGGAAAATGAGGAAGAGCAAAAGAATATTAAAAAAAATGAAAAGAAATTAAAAAGAAGGGATAAAAGGAAATGGGGCACTTGGTGGTATGGAATCTACATTTCAACCATGTTTTGTTTTGGTATAGCCAATGAGAACCAAGAGACGGGTGCACGTGAGAGGTGGGAGGGAAGAAAACGTGGACAGCAAATCCATGGTTTTTTATTAGGTTTTGGTACAGAAAATGTTACGTTTCAATGTACTTTAGTTCGGGAAAGATGTAGAGAACAATATAATAAAAATATCATAAGGTTCAGAAAATGATATTGAGAATAATATAAAGTCAAAGATATTTTATTATTATTATTTTTTTTAATAAACTTTCAGTATAAAAATATATAGGCTATTAAATTCAAAATAATGTGAGTAATTATAAAAAAAATTAAAAATATTTTTTATTATATAAAAATACGGGATTTCACAGGCTAAATTGGAACGGATGTCTGTTATTTTGATTGTTATATTGAATTAGAATGGAAAAGAGTGAATTGAGAGTTAAGTTACATAGTGCTAAACAAATGTTGTTCTACAACACAGTGTTGAAAAAATTGTTTGTGTTCAGCAACACAATGCTGAAAAAATTGTTTATGTTTGCAGCACAGTACTGAACAAATAGCATAGCACTGAAAAAATTGTTTATGTTCGGAAACACAATGTTGAACCAACCCTTGGGCGGTCGATCGACCGGATGACCAGGTGATCAATCGGTGGTGTGATTTTGGCTCAGTTTTATAACATTGACGCAATGGTTCTGATAAAATGGACACCATCGTTCATTGATTTCAAATAAATTAAAGAGAGGGACCGTCGTTGTCATCATTTTCAACATGGGAGGGATTGTTGTCGTCATTCTTCAACATGAGAGGGAAGAAGAGGGACTTTCTTGAACCATGATGGAGAGGGTGTACAAAATTAGGTAAGTGTGCACTTGGGTATAATGATATCATAAATAGGGATAAATTTGGTATTAAGTGAGGTGTTAAAAGAAATCTTATTGAAATTTAGGGTTTAGGGTGGCATTTCAAAGAAATGAGGGGTCTAAAGAATTAAGGTATGTGTTAATAGCAGCCCTCTATATTTTTTTCCAATTTTACCCATGTGTAAAATTACCTTTAAGGATAAAAGATAAAAAAATAAATAGATTTGATATTCTCTTTATAGCCATTACACTTCAATCCCTACTTCTTTTTATCTTTTCTCATTTCTTCCCCTGTACTGTACATCTACTTTCAAAAAGTGAGAATTATAATGTTTTAATCATAAAAGAAAGCAATGGACGAAGAAACAGTAATGAAAGACCAGAAAAAAAAAATGGTGAGTCTAAATCCAAATTAGCCCTACAGTTTGGACTCCCGCGGTTTTGAATTTGAATTCACAAGTGCAATGTGAAATAGATAAACACAAATGAGTCCAAATCCGGCAAATCTTTTGGAAAATCGAGTTTGAATCAAAAATACCAAAAATGGACTGCATTGCCAGATTTCAGAGTCGCCACCTAAATATTTTTGAGAAATTTAGGAAACTCGAGACTCATGCCAAAGGCCACTTATCCGTCATCACCAAAGTATCTGGCTCGGGAACTTAGGTATGAGAGGGGAAGACCATGAATTGAGCAACCCACCCAACCAATCAAACATCGGCCTCTACTAATCATGATGTGATTCTTATTTACATTATATGCTCTTGTTCCAATTATTAGGCTATGTTTACTAGGTGATGCATACAAGTACAGACTAATTTGCAAAAGTTGGAACACTTTGATTTTATATTTGTTTGGAAAGTGTTTTGAATATGTGCTACTTGAAAAAGTGTGCACATATTTACATTAATCAAATTATCCCAAGTTTAGCAATTAGCCTTCATCCACAGGCATTCAAACAAGTATATCACTTAAGCACTTAGCCTCATGGTAATCAGGCTTGATATGGTAACAATCACACGCATGTAATATGCTAAAGCAATAAATGCTCACCTAGTACTCAAAGGCAAGCCAAGCCAAAGGAAACAAAATTGTTAGAACAATGCATGCTCCAATATGCAAGTGCCTAATGCCATACATGCAAGAATGCAATTAATAGGTTCAGTTTTTAACATGTCATGTGAATCAATTTGATAGCATGTGGTAGCGCACGTTTTCAACGAAGTAATAAATGACAATCTTGTTAGAATGATGAATCGAACCCTATGCATGTGAGATAAATTGATGCAAATCATGGAAAATGCTAAGAGAAACATGATGCTCTACGATATCCATCATAAGCAAGTAAATAAAAGAAAGAAAAAAGAGGGGTTAGAAGACATACACAATATTACATGTTTGCCATCATGCAAGAGGGTCTGAATAAATGTCCTAGCTAATTAAGCTAATTATTACAACGCCACAAATTAACTAATTACCCTAGCTAATTAATTAAGTACAACGCAAACTTCACTAGCTATTCTAACTAATTAATTAATTACAACACAAGAATTAACTAGCTATTCTAACTAATTAATACAAATTAGAATTAAACTAACTAATTAGTTACAATACAAAATTAATTAACTAAGTAATTAATTATTACAAGTCCACTACTTTAAGTACAGCATACTACTATTAAACATAATTTTAACGGGCCCCGAGAAACGAGGGATGGTCCATGCATGAATGCGGATTTCCACCCGAAAATGCCCTCTGTTTGGCTGCCAAAATGCTCCTGTTTTGTAGTCAGAAAATTGAACTATTTTTACCTCATCCTCTACTCTGTTCTGCTATGCAAATGGCTCTACTAATCTAAAATGAGGTGGTCGACTGGCCAGTAAAAGTGGTCGGCCATACAATGAGGTGGCTGGCCGATCACTAGTTTTTGCCACTGCCCTGTTGCAACAAACATGAAACAAAGCACAAACAGAGTATTTTCAGTGGATGTTTGTCCACCCTGCCTTCCTTATCGTCAAACAGATCAAAGGAGGAGTATCCTTGATTCGCAAATCATCAATTGATGCAAACTCATTGCGTGATGATTTATGAATCGAGAGACAAAATCTCAATAAATGATAATGAAAGACTCACAATCCTCCTCCCTATCATGGAATTGATCAAGGGAAATGGTAGACCTTGAATCTTGAACCATTTTTATGACTAAAAGTATGAAATGACTCAAGACTCAATGGGTTCAATTAACATCCGATTGAACCCAAACTTGATTTTATTATCTTGTTACCACTTTAATCCAATTTTATTGCCTCTTTTACTTACCTTTCCATTCATTAGTCATTTTAGTCCAAGAATGAGAATTAAGTCCACTAAATGGAGAGAAGTGTCAAACAAGAAGTTGTTTTTGGCATGAGAGATATGGTAATGAACCTCCGAAGAGATTAAACCATTAAGCATGGAAGGGTCTCTTTCTCAAGCTTAAACAACACTCAGTTAAAACAATTCTCAAAGAAATAAAAAGCCAAGAAAGGGGGGAGGTTACAGAGATGATTACACATGAACACAAGTAGAAAAAGCATGAAATAAATGATATCAACTCAAATGGGTTGGTGTCTAATGCCTAAAACACCAAACCTATGAGGACAACTACACTACAAGCATGTTGTACAAAGCACAAATGAAATAAACAACTTAAAACAGTCCTAAAATAGCCCAAAACAGTGTTGGAAATAACATGGAAAAGCTTGCAAAAGTTAGCTAAAACAAAGTAAAAATTAAGCTAGTAAACAAGCATAAGGAGAAGTGGTTAACCCCTCCATTTTTGGGACCTCAAAACAATATTTTCAACCTCTAAAAACCTCTAAAAATCAGTGGTAAAAAGTTAGAAAAAAGTTGAGGAAAAGATGGGAAACACAAGTGCAAAAGCTTAGGAGACAAGGTTCAAAGAAGGGTGATTAACCCCTCTACCTTTAATAGCCTTAAACCACAAGTTTTAGCCCATAAAAACAGTTGAAAAATAGTCTAAAAACAACAAGTAATGCTAAGGAAGAAGTAGTGTATGGAAGCTTGAAGTTATACCTCTCGAAGAGGAGTAACACTTTGAGTTATAAATCAATAATTTCTCACCCTGAAGAGCTGAAATTCAAGCTCAATAACCTCAGCAAAGAGCCCTCAAAATTTGGTTTAGGGATTCTTGGTAAGGTGTATATAGGTTGCAAAGTAGAGAGAGAAAAATATTTTCCAAGATTTTTGCTTCGCCAAATTTTTCTAACCTAAATTCTAGAGGGGGGTCAAGTATATATAGAAAAATATGTTACTATCTCAGAAATATCAGTATAGACACAGCTAGTGCAATGCATGCACCTGTGGGGACAGCTAGCATAGCTGGCAAGAAAATATCTATTTTGCCGGAACACTTGACCGGCCAGCCACTCGGGGGACGATCGTCCACATATTTCTGGCCAGCCAGCCACTAGTTGGCCTGCAGGCCTCTGAGTGGTCAGCCTTGGAAAATACAGTTTTGGTCCAAAAGTGGTGCAAGGTTTGTAAGCTTCTGAGACTCAAAATCGGGTCTTTCTACTGAGGAAATCGAGCTTTTGTCCAACATATAAATTCATCATTGGGTGATCAATTGAAGGCACCCAAGTCTTAAGGCTGGTCAAAAATGGGGTGTCTACACCCATATTGATCAATTCCATACGCTTGTCAGTCCCAATGTAGTAACTACCGAAACTATTGACATAGATGGATTATGGTAATATCTAATGTGTTTTTATAGATGTTTGTATTGACAGATTTGAAGATTCTGTATTGACAGATTTTATGAATGTTTTTATGAATATTTGTTAACTTTATATTTTTATGAATGCTTAATATTTTAAGGAAAGTGAATCTGTAAACGTGCGGCAACAGATGACTGGACAAATCTAATTTGTTTGGCAACATGATATTGGAATAATCCATATTGCTTGGCAATGTATAACCGAATAAGCCCATTATAAGTTTTTTTTAAAAAAAATTATGTTTTAAGGAAAGTGAATCTATAAACGTGTGACAACAAATGGTTGGACAAATATAGTTTGTTCGGTTACATGACGCCATAGTAATTCAAAAGGAATAAGTGTAATGAGACGAATCCATAGGGGTTTTAAAAATGGTTTAATGTAGAGTTAATTTTGGTATTATAAAGGGTGTAATGAGAATTTCAATTTTTCTTAATGATGTAATGAGAAAATAGATGTAAAGAGGTAAAATTGTGGTGTCAGTAAAATCTCTCTAAGGGGATTAGTTGTTACAATATTTAGTTGAAAGGGCTAGAGTGAGGTGAAGGAGGTAAAGTGTAATTTGAAAAAAAAAAAAAGAAAAAAAAAAGGGAAATTCTATTATACATAATCCTTGAAAGGAGTGTACTATATGCACCATAGTTATGCTATTTTATTCTTTAGTTATGACAATATTTTAGTTATAATTAATGAATCTTTAGTTATGACTCATGTGGTATTTAGTTATGGCTTTTTTTTAGTTATGACTCAGAAAGTATGGAGTTTTGTTGTTTTCTTTTTTAGTTTTAAGTTACATATGTTACACACCCTTTGGGCATGTTTGATTAGTAAGATTATAGTATATGATTGTGATTGTTAATCCATTGATTCACAATCCAAAGTTTGATTGTAAATTTTATGAATCGAATTACATGTACGATCAATATTCATTCCAAAGAAATTAGCGAATTTTTAATATTGAGAGTGGTTGGGGATCATAATTTCCAAGTATGAAAGAAAAAAATAAAATAAATACGTAGTAAATGATTATCTGTCTAATTTAATTAGATAACTAATCTTTAGGGCTACAAATGAGCCGAGCCGAGTCAAGCTTTATTGAACTTGAGCTCGACTTATTTGCTTATTGAGCTCGTTTATTAAGCTCGAGTTCAACTTAATAACTAGTTGGATTCGAACTCAACTCATCTCAATAAGATTTTCTTATATTATTTAAATTATTTACTACATAAATAATATATTTATGTTATTATTTAATATATAAATAATATATTTATTATATAATTTAAATAAAAATTAATAAATTAAATCCGACAAGGGAATTTATTGGAACTTAACCATTTACTAAATAAATCGAGCCGAGCCAACTTAACTCACGAACCACTCGATTCATTTGCAACCCTTCTAATCCTACACTAATTTTAGAGCAAATTTCATTTATATTCCTATACGTTGAAACGATTTTTAAAAACCCCCCAAACTACACTTATTTTTACGCGTACCCCCATACTATTTAAGTTACTATCAATTTCACCCATGCCATCTATTTCCATCAAGAAGTGGACAAAATGGGTGACATGGCCCCCTATACTTTCACATGGAGGGAAAATTAAGGCTTTCCCACCAAAACCTAACCTTCCCTTGTATTCCCTTCAACCTACAAAAACAGATACCACAACAAAATAGAAGAAAAAAACAGAGCATTAATGAAATCAGTGGAAGAGAAGAAATGAGGAACAATCGAAGCTCAAGAAATTAAGGGAGATGGAATGCAAATGGTGTAGACGAAATGTTTTGCAATATTTGTGGAAGAAGAAGGCTGATACACAACATGGACCGACACAAATCCTGGGAGGAGATTTCTTAGTTGCCCTAACAATGGTTGCAATCACTTTACCTGGGTAGACCTACCCATGTGCGATTGGGCAGTGCAAATCATTCCTGGTCTGTTGAAAAAGTTGAATAAAATGGAAGCGCAATTGAAGAGAAGGACTAGAAGAGAGAAGAAACTACGGATTTGTTTGGTTTTGTCATGGTTGGCTGTAGGAATATGGTTTATAATGTAAAGTTACAAGTTATGTGGTAGTGTAAGAATGAATGGAGTATGTATCTTGTTTATGAATCATATGCAATGGGTGAACTGTTGTTGATGGAAAATATGATTTTAAGATGAAAATTGTGTTTTGTGACCTATTAATGTTGTCTCTATTATTTTTTGTTTGGTGATTTTGACATAGACAAAGGAAACACATAGAAGTTGGGACACAATTTGTGACCATAATTATCACTCCAAATTCAAATTGGGCAAAACAATATAGTAAAGGTACCAAATTTACATTCTTCATTTCACTGTGTGTCCATTCCTAGATTGAAAACTGAAAAGAACAAGCACCAAAACACACACACATAGTAGTCCAGCACCAATGAACTCTTAGAAGTTGGGAAAGAATTGTAAATCACACACAATTTGTCACTCTAAATTCAAATTGGTCAAAACAGTACAACAGAAAAATTGACATTATTGCTTTTATTGTTGTGTCCATCCCTAAACTAAAAACTGGGGGAAAAAAAAAAAAGAAGAAGAAGAAGAAAACACCATTACCAAAACACACACACATAGCTGTCCATCACCAATGAACATCAAGACTTGTCACAGAGGCCATAAAGGCACTAAATTATCATTCAAACTTTGATCAGTTCTCACACTTGTCATTCGTGTTGTGCAAAACATATACTAAGAAAGGGGCAGCGAATATAAAAACCAGGCTTCAAATGTACAAAAAGCCCCTACCACTGTCAAGGTTATGGAATATGAACAAAAGTAGCAAAAACCTTTGCATCCATTACATTGTATTCCATGAACAAAAGTAGCAAAAACCTTCTCCAACATAGTAAAATAAAAAATTAAAAAAAAAACAAAAAACAAAAAAAAACAACCCTGGTCATTCATTTTCTAACTACTTTGTTTCAACTGCATTCTTGGTTGCACCCAGAAGAGATTTGACAGCACTAGCATTGTACACCAATCTTCCTTTCCATCTCATTTGACCTTGCAGAGGAGTGTTAGTATTGGAACTTAATGCAGACAGACCCCTGCACATCTTGACTTGTATGCTATGGAGTTGAGTCACTTGTTGTCATAACCATTCTCCTCTCTACCTGCAATAGCCATCACCATTGTTAGGACATATGCAAGGAAGACATTATTCAAGGAAGACATTATTCAACAAATAAAATTTTAAAACTTACAGCCAGCTTCTTCTTCCTAACTTCAGTTGCTTCTGTAACCTAACTCCTAACCAGGCTTTCTTCTACTTGACTTTGAGTTTGGCCCCCATCAGTCTGGGTCTGACTTTGGTTTTCTTCAGGTTGGGACTGCAAAAAATAAAATAAAAAAAAAAAAAGTTAGCAACGTGTAAGTTTACAAAATGCATTAAAAATATGAATTAGTTGAGTGGAACTCACAGGATCTGTCAAGTAGGTGAATTGGCCCTTGACTTTGCAGGTTCTCATGTTATGTCCCAACTTGCCACAGTTCTTGCATGTCGTTTGGATTCCTTTCCTTATCAACTTACTTGAATCAGTTGCATCAATTGGTACATCAGTATCCTTCCTTTTATGCTGTCTTGGCCTCACATCTCTCTTCTTCACATTAGGTGGTAGCACTTTAGCATTTGCAAGTTTTGGCCACATTTGTCTACCATTGATTGGAGTCAACATGTTCTCATAAATCCTAAGGTAGGTTTCAACTTTATAGTAATGATGCACATACTTTTCTAGTTATTTTCTCATATAGTTTGCAACAGCTACAGTATGGACACAAGGAATGCCTGACAGATCCCATGTTTTCTTCTTTTCCTTCTCAACAATAGCATAGGCAAATGGGAAAATAAAATTATTTGCATCTATCCCTACTGCAGTCAACAACACTCCACCATGTGGACCTTTCAAATGACAACCATCCACACCAATGATTGCCCTACAAGCATTCTGAAAGCCCTTCTTCAATGGACCCCAACAGAAATACAATCTCTTAACCTTGGACATTTGATCATCCCCTTCATGAACTTTTGCACCTTCTTTTACCTTCATGCATATTGTTGTTCCAAGATTAGTACTTCTAATCTCTTCTATATAACCCCAGAGGATTGCAAATTGTTCAACTGTTGTACCCTCAATCATTGTCAAAGCTTTCTTTTTTGCCCTCCTCACTTTTTGAATGTCAACTTTGACATTGTGCTCTGTTGTAATGGTGTCTACCAATGACTTAATTGGCCAGGTAGGGTTTAACCTAATTCTTTCCCAATACTTATTCACAATCCATCTACTACTCACATGTGGCACATCAAATGTTCTATTGCATGAGTTGTAACGTCCCAACTTCCGGGCCTTTAATAAATCAACTCAACCTCAAATTTAAAATTCTAACTAAATAACAACCTCAAAAATTCAAAATTGTCTCCAAAATATAACTTATACAAATCTCTAAAAACAATATATAGTGGTGAGCCGAAAAATCTCTAACTCAATAATGCTTTAAATTCTTCAACTCCAACAGCCACTAAATTTGCTTTACACCTAAAAAATAAATAAATTTGGGAAGTATACAATACGACAGGAAAAACAAAGCTCGGACAAAGAATAAATTCACAAGGATCCAATAATTGTACAAACGATTCAATTCGAGATACCAAGCAATTTACCAAATTTCATAAACAAGTCAACTCGACATACGATAATTTATCCAAAACCAAATACCGGTCCTACTTAGTACATGACCAATGACCAGCCTCATCTCCCTCACCCAAGTACAACCGCTTATCCAGGCTATTGGTACAGAACATATTGGCAAAGTCCACTCGATCCATGTACGGAGCATTTCCACGTCATTTAGCCAGGCAAATCAACATTTCTAACAAATAATAACTACACAGAGTTCATCGAATGACTAGAATAATCAAATGAATCAACAATGAATAATTCCACAGAATTTATCAAATTATCAAAATCATCAAGAAGAGTACAAATTGAAGGTGATTAAAATAACATTGATTTAAAGAAATCATATTGTATACCACCCGAATTACCTAAAATCAATTAACTTCGTCACCATAAATCTAAAATTGCTCCATGGGTCTCCAAAAATAACTCTGATCTTACTTTGATAAAATCTACAACTCTCATTTGCTATATCACTGAGGCAAAATAGAATTTCTAGATTCAAAACAACTTAAAGATTGAAATTGAAAGGACCATTTCAGACTTTTTTCGAGCCCGACCTTCCTATGGTTCGTAGGGAATTTTATCTAGTTTTCAAAACATTTTTCAAAAATGGAATAGCCTTTCTAAATTTTGAGTTATTTAAGAAACACTCCAGCACTGTCCAGATTCGTCGACCGTTACGAAAATCGAATTTTCTCACAAACCGTTCACTCTTTTTCAATGAAACCAATTTTTCTTGAAAGATAACTCCTTAAGGAAGATTTTGAAATTAAATTTATGTCCAGAAGATTGTTCTAAATTTTTCTAGAATTTTTGAAAGTTAGCTGTAAAACAGGTTTTTCATGCATAATACTCAAAATAAGAAGGTTGGTGAGAAAAGAGGTCAACCAAGGGAAAATTTTCACTTCTTTTGTGATGAAAACATACTAAATAATATATCAGTAACTTGGATTTTTAGAGTGATGGTATGCCTATGGAAATAATAGGAGATATGGAAAGAAAAATGTAGTTTTGCATCCATTAAGAGGAAATATGAATAGAATAAGGATTAAAGCCCAATTCATTAAATTTGAACACATGAATACCATTAAAACACATCTGAAAATATGATTTTAAACTTCTAATAACATGTATTTAAAAAAGGAAATGGAAGGAGAGATGGTAATGTGGCTTATTTGATTGCCTAGTGAAGTATTTGCACAATTTCTTCTCTTTTCATCTTTCTTCTACCACCAAAGCTCACTCTCTTGCCCTCTCTCCCTCTCAGTTGAATGAAGTGTTTGTATAAGATTTCTTATGTGCAAAAAGCTAAGGGAGAGGTTTCTTTTATAGGAAAATTGGTGCAAAAGGTCCAAAATGCCCATTGGTTGGAATTGGATTGGATATTTTGGATTTAGTTTGAATTCAATGGGATAGTGGATGATTATAGGCCTTAATTATACAATTAATCATGATCTAATTAGGATTTGGTTAGGATTGAACTTAGGGTGGAGGCATGGTTCCATGATTTGGGGGTAGTTGAATACTTTTTCCATGAATTCATAGATTTTGTTTGAAAAAGTGTACAATTTTTCTTTCCTTAGGGTGGCTGGCCATGTGCAAGGAATTTTTGGGGAATTTTTTTGATTATATATATATATATATACATATATATGAAGATATTTTGTGTAAAAAATTATTTATTTAAGAAAGGTACAAGTGT
>NW_021026384.1:1053738-1096726 GCF_004153795.1 Camellia sinensis | reverse complement strand
GCTTGAAAAGGTTCTTTGATGATCCAATGGAGCGCACTAAAGCAAATTTGGAGTATGCTAAGTTCTCAACAAAAGAGGGGCCATTTGCTGACATTGATTCCATTGGAGATAGATGTGATATGGATCCTCATAGTTGGTGGGTTGTTCATGGTGCATCTGCACCCACTCTTCAATCTTTGGCTTTAAGGGTACTTGTGCAACCTTCTTCTTCGTCATGTGCTGAGAAGAATTGGAGTATATACTCTTTTATCTATTCAATGAGAAGAAACAAGATGACACCCCAAATGTGCAGAGGACTTGGTTTTTGTTCATAGCAACCTCCGTCTTTTATCAAGTAGAACCCCACAATACCTTGAAGGAGAGACCAAGTTATGAGATATTACGGGTGACACATTTGATTCATTTGACAATGTTGGGATGCTTGAGGATGCAAATATCTCACTTGATGAACCTGAGTAGAGGTTGTGTTGTTTACAGATGATGGAGGTGCAAACAAAGAAAAAGATGGTGATGCTAATGATGATGAAGACGTGCAAGAAATTGGATCTACATCTACTTGAAGCTTGAATTAATGTTACTATGTTAGTGTTTGTTAATTTTGATTTAGAGTAATATGAATCAACATAACACATAAAAATATTAAAAAAAAAAAAATTCGCCGTGTCCCCTGTCATGCCCGTGTTTCCATTTTTTGGAAATTACCGTGTCCCGTGTCCGTCTCCCGTCCTCAAAGGAATTGTCCTGTATCAGCTGCATCGGTCTATGACAATAACATATAGCAAGCTGTACAGTCTTCTGAATATCAACTGTAGGACAAACATTTTGGTGACTCCACAAGGGCCACGAGAATGTCTCTGTGTTCAGCATATTACTCCCATACTTGAGGAATGTCACCATTTACAATAATTATTCATCTTTGTCAATCAAAGGAGAGAGACCGTTGCTTCGATGCCAAAAGAGCAAGGAGAGGTAAGAGATTGAGGTTTTTAAATATGTTCAAGAAATTGAAAGTTTCCTTAGGATCCGTTCAATTAGAGTGGAAAATATGTGTAAAAAGTGAAGTGAAAGAAAGAAAGAAAGAAAATACATATATACAAAGGAAAAGAAAATATATTTTCTAGTATGCATTTGGTTAAGATGAATTAAAAAAAATAACAGTTGGTTGTTTACATGAAAAATAATTTTTCCTGTGTTTTTCTACAAGAAACTAAAAGCCAAGTTATCATGCTAATACGAGTCGTACAAGAAATTTAACTTTCCTACATTTTCCACCATTCATATGCTAAACAAACGTAGTAACTGTTTCATGTTTTCTCTCTTTTTTTGTGCTTTCTGCATACTTTCATCCTAACCAAACGTAATCTTAGAAAATGCCCATTTACATTTAGTACAAAATCTGGGGATTAAGAAGCCACATTATTTCAAGCAGATTCGAGAAAGAAGTCCGATCATGATTAGTTTAAACTGCAAAGGATGTTAAAGCTAGATCATGGGCATAACATCTTTTAACACCAAAATATGACCTCCTTGTGAGCACTTCTGGTAAAGCAAGAGTGGTCTAACTATGGTTTGTCTTCTTTCTATGTTACATGCAAAGTACTAGAATTGGGTGCTGATGTGTGTCAGAGCGTCCAACGACCTTCATAAATCTAAACCATAAGATAATTGGGATATGTACCCAAAAGTTGGATATGAATACGGAAATGCATCATGTACACATATATATGTTGTATAATTTATAATATCTTAGATAAGATGATTTAATTACGTAAGAATGTACTTAAAATTAAATAAAATTTAGTTAAAACATTCACTTTTCATCTCTCATCCAAGTAAGGCTAGAAATGTTTCTTTACTAACAAATGTGAGTTTCTTCTTCTTTAAACATCATAAAAAATTAAAGGATCCAAGCATCTAAATTGGATACAGGCTATGAAGTATGGACACTCCAAAATCGGTGCCGTGGTGGTGTTTGACATGTGGACACGCTAGGGACACACCAGATGGCATGCCCCTTTAATTTAATGATTTTTTTATAGGGACACGGCGAGGACACGCGTGTCCATGTCGGGACACGGCATGGGACACGGCGGGACTCGCCTTTTTGTTTTTTTGTTCCCTTCTTTTGCCTCTCTTATTTAGTGTTTTTGTGAAAAATATTGTTGAATGTTGAATGTTTTCCCCTTTTCGTCTTAGTTCTTATTATCATTTATTATGACTTTTTTGTGAATGGATGACCTATTAATTTGTTTAAATGTAGTAGTTATATTTATTGAATTAATGTTACTATGTTAGTGTTTGTTAATTTTGATTTAAGATGAATGTAATATGAATCCACATAACACATAAAAATATATATATATATATAAAATAATAAAAAAAACATTCGCTGTGTCCCCCTCGTCTTTGTCCCCATTTTTTAGAAATTGTCGTATCCCGTGTCGGTGTCCTTGCTTCATAGGTTACCACGCTGGGAATACATCTGAGCAGCAACAATCCATATCTCATGAGCAATATCCATCAAAACAAAAGAGCGACTTATACTAGGATGAATAGAATTAATGTGTCAAGTCATGACAAGAGCATTCTCCATAAGCCATTTATCTTGGGCTAATCCATCCTCCTTGGGAGCTGTGGTAACTCCCTTGATGTAACTAGGCATGCCATGAGCAGTAATGGCCAATTGAAAAGAGCACGACCAAACCAAATAATTAGTGCCATCCAACTTAACGGACGTAAGCTGAAGAGAGGAATGTTCACTAAGAGAGACATGGGGACTGAACTCTTTCACTTCACTACTTACAAGGGTCTTACCATCATCAGCCATGGCCTAAACAATGTGAGCACACCCAAAGAATAATCCAGCCACAACCCAACAGCAGCAAAGATAGGGCAAAAAAAAAATCACACTAAAGCAGGAGACCAAAAACAAGCTTGTGGAGACCCAAAAGCAATCAACCGAAGCATTGGGGGCCTGAAAATCAATCAAACACCATCCAGATACAGCAACCAATGGTAAAGAAGCCTGGAAAAGCCCCAGTTGGCTGCCAGAGAAGGCAGCCCAAGTGTTGGATTGAAGCAAAAACAGCCAAAAGACAGAAATTGAAAAAATAGGCCTATTTTTCCTAAACATAAAGAAAAATTGGAAAAACTAGGCAACCAAGAACAAAAATTTTTGAAATTTTTTTTGAGAACCCCCCCTACCCTAGACAATCATGGTAGGGAATTTTTTTTTTCTTTTTTTTTTTACATTATGAGATAGGAACAAAAGGAATAAAAAAATAAAAAATAAAGAAATAGAAAAACAAAGAATAAAAACCTGCTCTGATACCAAGTTAATACTGTAGCATAATAGTTGAGAGAGAGAGAGAGAGATTTGCTGGAAGAGGAGTCATAAAACCTAATTAGGTTTCTTACCTCACTAAGCACTTGTATTTATAATAATAAGAGAACAAGTACAATGATACTAATACCCTTAAGCACATAACTTAACAAATCCAATACTAATTGATTCGGATGATGAATGGATTGCTATAAAAGAAGATCCCGTCCTCCCTTTGATGCTTCTTGGCTTGATGAAGAAGAATTGTTCGATGCTGATATAATTAGGACTGTGCCTGTCATTACTTACGATAGAAATGTGTAGACTCGATCAACTATGACTACGGTTGATGTTGACTGATCTTTGACTGCAAAGCAAAGAAAAGTCGGTGAAGGTTCAATTAAGTTGTTAACAATTATGGACATGTTGCATATATATTATTATATGTGCCTCTTTAATTAATTCAAAATCCTATTTCTTGTATAGGAAATGATCACGGAAAAGGCAAGGTTGCGAGATACTGCCTTGTTGATGAAGATATCGAGTTGGAGGAGGCTGGTGGAATAGATGATGGAACCTATCCCATTATAGATGTAGCAGATGAAGATGATGATAATATTAATGAGGATGACTTGAGTGACCTATCATTTATTTATTGCTTTTGTTTATAGAGTATTAGAGTTTAAGTTATTTTGTTTATGGAACAATTGGAATTTAAGTTATTTTGACTAAAGTGAGTTATTTTTTTATTATAGTATTAATGGGAATGGCTTAGAAAGCTATTACAGTACTTGAATTTATTAATGAATTTTGGTTTTATGCTTAGAATGGCTTTTATGAATTTTACTTGCTAATTCTTATTTTTTTACTCTTTTTTATGCTATAATTAATTAATTTTGTATTTTGTAAAAATAAAAATTCTAATTTTACAAGGCTTACACGTTAACGCCTTGAGGCTTACGCCTCGCCTCAGCAAGGGCAAAACGCCTCGCCTTGCACTTTCGCATTTAAAAACTTTGCATACGCCAACTACTAATTCTATCTTTTGCGGAGAATCTGTCTTGACATAACACCCAAAGGATGAAGGCACGTGTGGGTATACTTTGCTTAAACCAAACAATATTAAACTAGGGGACTTGGTTATACACCGATGTATTTTATAAGTAGTTGTCCTAATTTCTGAGACTAAAATTTTCTCTCACGATCCAAGAAGATTCTGCTGGGATAGGCAACCCCCACAAACTGTTGCACTTTATTATAAAAGTATGAACCCACTTCACCCATAAAGAATCAATTTTCTTGCTAAGGGCCCACAAATGTCTATCCATTGTAGCTCTGTTCCATTTTGTAAGAGATCTGATACCAAGACTTTCCTCATATTTGGGAGCACACTTGCTCCAGTGAAATTTTTCTCCCATATGTTTTATGTTAGCCCCAGTCCAAAGGAAAGACCTTAATATACTTATTACCTTCTTTAAAACTTTTTGAGGAAGAGTGAATAAAGAACTCCAGTAAACCTGTATGCTGAACAACACAGATTGCACCAACTGAAGTCTACCCCCATAGGACAATAGTCTATTAATTCATCCCTGGATTCTACTAAGTATCGTCTCAACCAGCTGCTTACAAAGATTGGCTTTAAGATTGGAAGAGATCAAGGGAACTCCTAAATATTTCACTAGAAGAGTCACTTCAGGAATACTCTAGATATCTTCTAATGCTTCTTTTTCTTCAGCAGAGACACTTGAGTAAAAAAGAAAAAGCACTTTTTTGCAGATTGGTTTCAAGCCGGCATGGTGAAAAAATTCATTCAAAGTATCTTTGATCACTTGAAAAAATTTCTTATTTTGCATAAGATGAACAAGCCATCAACAAAAGTCAAATGAGATAGCTTCAGCTTATCGCATTCAGGAAAGCTCTGTCAATATTTATTCCAAGATCATTACCTATTTATGTCTGGATTAATCTTATTTTAACAATATCTGCATTTATGGGGTTTGTAAATGATTAAAGATGTATAAAACCTTATCGTGCTCTTCTTACCTATTAAAGTGGCATATTTGTTTTCAAATTCTATTCCTTGATGCTTTGAAAATGAAAATTAGTTAAAGTGAGATTCTGTAAAGGACTCCTAATCTGCGATTAATTTCTCAAATTCATTAACATGTGGTTCTCCACGGGTTCTCTTCAAACAACCCTTAAAAATTGGTGGTTTAGTCAATTATATGGTCCTGTCACCTGTGACCAATGGCATTGGATATGCCATGCCTGCTTTTATTTTACCCCTATTCGAGAGTGTCTGTGTATGCTTGTGTTAATGCACCCACTTTTGACCTCTGGCAATAACACTGCAGAAATGTTTTTCTAATTTCTGTTTCCAGGTATATTATCTTCTGATTAAGTTTGAAAAAGATACTGGATTGATATTCTGGTTCCCTCACCCTATGCCAGGAAATATGGAATAGTCCATATTCGAATGATAGTTTTCCAGTATACGCAGAGGATGTTGATGCTGGTGGTGATGCATCCCCTTCAACTGCAATGCTGTCTGAACTTTCTCAGAGTCTGCAGATCACAATTGTTGGTGGCTCTATACCAGAACGTTCTGGTGATAGGTTGTATAATACCTGCTGTGTCTTTGGTACTGATGGAAAGCTTATGGAAAAACACCGGAAGGTATGTTCACAATGCCAATATGCTTACATCATATCGTCAGAAAAAAGTAGGCAGCATGATAACAAAGATAAATAATTGATTCTGTTTGACCACTTTGCAATCATTCTCTCCCTAATTATGGTGGTTTAACAAATCTTCTGGTCATATTGCATTACAGATACATCTTTTCGACATTGATATTCCAGGACAGATGACCTTTAAAGAATCACTGACTCTTACAGCAGGGGAGAGTCCAACTATTGTGGACACAGGTTTGGTGTGCTTTCCCTTCACCAGTTACAGAGATCAGCGGGACATGGACTGAAACCTTTGTCCTATGCTTGATCTTGAATATTCTTGTTAATTCATTTATTACTTTGAGTAAAAGGCTTATTTGCATTTTCAAAGAGTTTCTTCACCAGATAGCAACAGTAGTTTGAGGAAACACTTGATTCCACTTCAGCTTGAACAAGGGAAACTAAAAATAGAAAATCACATGCTAGTATGCTACTACTTTTTTTTATAGGTACACCATTAATCAGTTTGAAGGTTTTGACAGTCTAATGGAGATTGAATCCGTCATTTATTAAGCACGTGAAGTTACAAGTTAGAGAGTGTGCTATGTTACATGGGGTATGAATGTCGGGATCCATAAATTCTCAATTGTAAGTGTATGTGGACTAGACAAAAAATGGTTGATAAGTGTAGAGGCAAACTGAGAATATGGAAACGTGAAGGGAATGCCAGTTTGCCGAGGGTCAAAATCAAAGTTAGCCAGTTTCTTTTAGAGCTCACAAAGGAAACGAAGAAGAAAAAAGAGAGGAGGCTGAAATCAAAAGTGGGATTGAACCTGCCAAAATCAGGCTTTAAAAAGGGGGAAGCAGGCTTATAGTTTCGAAGGAATGTTTCGGATCCTTCCAAAAGATGCTTCATCAACGGCCCACAGGGCAATCATCCTCATCCGTCAATTAATAATAAATACTTAGCTTGGACCCCAGACACGTGTCCCACTGCGTGATCCATCCGTCTTTCATCAAGCGGGGGGATTCCCTACATGCACCTGAAGGGGGGCACGCACCACAATCTCAACCTTTAGAGGTCGGTCGATAGAGATGCTTCCACGACCAATCAAATGTCAGTCGGTAGAGGTTGGTCGGTAGTGAAGCTTCCAAGACCAATGAGAGTTTAGTCGGTAGAGATGCTTGCACGACCAATCAGAGGGTGGTCAGCGGAGGCACCCCCACGATCAGTCAGGAGGTTGGTCCATAGTAACAGTAAAATATGATTCCCTTCGTTGGAATTAAGTTGCAGACGGAAAGGGGGGACTGCTGATAAATATAGAGCATCGTCTTGGCCCCAAAGCCCAAAACCAACCTAAGCCTAGGCCTGTCACGATCCCATCCCACCCCAAACAAGATAGTAGTTGCGACTGGCCAGTAGTGTTTGACTATCAAAGGCTTAGCAATACAAGACAAGACAAGATTGGACTAACACATTGGGGCTTATGCGGAAAAAAAAAAAAATATATTTGTCCATTAATTACCCAAAGTCTATTCAGAGCATGTGCATAAGTCGTATGATACAAAAACAAGCAACTTTATTTATTTATATCTGACATTTACAAGCTCAATATCCAAAAAGATAAGTACAATATTTACGAATATACAATCAACAAAAACCAAAACTCATATACAAGATCATTGTCTGAAAACAGCATCTTCCAAAAGTAGAAAAAGAAAAGAAAAAGACTTCTAACTTGATCTCTCATCCTCAATTGGTTCTTCGCCATCACGTGCATACATATAAGGGGGAGGGGTGAGCCAAAGGCTAGTGAATAGCAATATAGTAAAGTGGTAAATGAATGAACACTAATAAGTTTATTTAAAACCAAGCACAAGTTCATTTCAAACATAGTATAATTTGCACATGATAATAAAGCTTAACTTGCAAGCATATACATAGCGATGAACATTCTCAAGGCACTTCAGATCAGAGTTAGGGGGCCACAGTAGGTGGCAAGGAGCTTGGTTAGCATGAGGCTATTGGCATGATTCCCAACAAGAAACAAGTTCCAAGATGTCATCTTAATACATGATATAAAAATATACGATGTTCATTCATAGCAAAACAATATTTAGCTTTCATAAACATATCATACGTTTGCATTTCAAATCATAATTTTAAGAAACATAACTTTACTACACTACTACTCACAATTGCCTCTTTGCACAAGGGTTTAATCTCCACAAGACCTGACCTACAAAAACAAGAACAAAACATTGAACTTCCTAAACATTAACATAACAAATTTGTTCCTAAACTTAACTTTAGTTTTTCTTTCTTATTTTAACTTGATTTGGATTGGTTTCTAAGTGTATTCAACTTTCAAATAGGTTCAAAACGCATATAAGGATGCCTGAGGGTCGAAGAAAATAGAATGAAAACAAACAGATATTGCCCCTGAAATCTGCACGTGCAGTGGAACAGGGCCGCACGTGTGGAGTCGTGCATGCTATTAAAGCAGTCTTGAAATATTTTTTGGGTTGGTTGGCCGCACGTGCGAAGGCCCTTTCTGCACGTGCGGAGGGTGTGCTGCATGAGCGGAGCTTCCGACCGCACGTGCGGAGGGTGTGCCGCACATGTGGTGCTTCCGGCCGCACGTACGGGAGAATTGGGTAATTTCGGCTGAAGCTGTTCTTTGCGATTTTTGGCTTCCAAAACCTATTTTTCATATTTTCCAAACCCAAACATGTTCTATAACATCGTAATATGCATACATATGAAAACATGTTTGTATGAATGAATTTGAGATGAAAACAATTAAAAGATAAGATTTGATCAAGAAATTATATCTTTTCAAACTTTTCTTATTCCATCACTTTCAATTCCTTGAAACATAATTCTAAGGTTCCTAGGCATGAAGGAATAATGTAAATTCATAGCATAACCCCCTTACATAACCCAAATCTATGCTAAAAACAACTCAAAACATGTTTTCTTCCTATAAATCTTCAAACTTTTTTCTTAACTTCTAACTTTTCTATTTTCTTTCACTTTAATCTTCTCAAAACTTGTTTCTAATGAATTTTTAGCTAGGTTTTGACATCAATTTATGGAAGAGGATTGAGTTTCTTACCTTGTAGTGATTTTCTTAGGATTTCTAGGCTTGAATTCTTAGCTCCTTTGAATCTTCTCCCCCTTTTCCTTTTTTTCCTCTTTTCTTCTCCTTTCTTCTTTCTCTCTCTAGTTAGTTCTTGATTCTCCAGCTTCTTCTTTATTTGTTTGATTTAGGACATGAGGTTCTATTGTGTGTGGTTGGGGCAAAAGATGGAAAATCATTAGTTAGCTAATTTCCTCGCTTAGATTTAATTAATCAAGTTTAAAGCTAAATAATCTAATCTTATCCTAATCTTACTTAACCTAATTAATTAGGTTCACTAATCATACTTAGTTACTATTAATCCTAATTAGCAAAATGACAATTAGCATGAAATGGTCAAGTTTGTTAGACTAAGGTCTTTAAGCTTCTCATTTAAGGTATAGGCACATCCTATGATTCCCAAATCAAGTTCTAAGCTATCCCCTAACTCAAAACACATAACAAAACAATTCTAACGTAACTTTTCAAACTTCTTCTTCTCATCCTATTGCTAGCAAGTCCTAAATCACATAGGCACATAACATATCATATGAATGCATGAATAATGAGATATACATGATGCATGAACGGTTTGGTTGTCACAAGGCCTCAGGAGAACCAGCCCACAACAAATATGGGTCCATCATCCTCGTTTGTTAGAGCAAATCAACTCAGTATGTAATGAACGATCGATCATGTAGGTTGGCTGACGGAAAAACCTTGCGAGTGAACAAACCGGGGAGCTCAGATCAACTTGACCACCACCGTCACACTCCATACCTAGTATGATATGACCTCAATTTACAGAGAACGTGGCATGATTGAAGGATGTCCCTTACCACTTACGTCTGCTGCTGGATCGCCCGGCGGGGAGGGGGGCGTGAACCTACACACCAGTACTATTTTGCATGCCTCAAGAATAGTACCACGTGATCCACGATAGGAGGAGCAACAAAACCACAATCACACTAGATAAGAAGTTCTATATATGCTCATCAACACACACCTTGAAGTGTATACACTTGGGTAGTATTTGGTTCACTAGAATGGAGTAGAATGGAATGATTATCCCATCAAAGTTTTCATTCACATGTTAGGTGTGAAAGATAAATTTGCAAATAGAATCATCATTCCCCATTATAAGGGAATGATCATTTTGTAGGAGAGCCTAAGGAATGATTATTCCATTTCACTTCATTCTAGTGAACCAAATAGAGCATTACATTCTCCGTTTTGTCTTCGTCTCCAAGATATCTGACATTATCATCAAAGGGCCCTTGTGAGAAAGACACCCACCGGTGAGTTATCAAGGGTTTGTTTGCAGGTTCAACGAGGAAGAGCCCAAGTTCGACTCTAAAGCCCATGCTCACCATCTATCTAGTCCAGCCTGTAGGCCCACCATTTACTAATCATCAATTGTGAAAATTTTAATCTATTAGATGAGATAAAATAGTGTTATATATATGTAACATGTAATGTTAATCGGGAATTTTACTATTTTATAAAAATTATACAACACTATATACAATAAATGATATTGTTAAATACAAATATACAAGAAGTGTTCAATGGAAAGTATCAGATACATATCCCACACCCTTGTCCAAGTGTCCAGTGTCTGATATGGGTATTTAATTTATTTTGAAGAGTCCATATAACATAGATAGTGTGATATGATAACATCCCTAGTATACTGGTGTAAATCTTAGATACATGAAGCGGGGGGTGTAGAAGCGGAGGCACGTAGAAGAGTTTGAGGTTGGGAGAGCATTTATATATTTGTATATGAATATATCATAAGAAATATTGTTGTTTAGTTGTAATATTTATGTATGCGTCTACATTATGACAACACTTCAACTATGTTTGTAAATTCTCATTATAAAAATTATAATTCATCACCAATAACATACAAATTTACTCCTCAATCCTCTCAAATGCAAATTGAAAGATCTCCAAAAAGGCATCATCCTTTTAATTCTTACAAGGAAAGCCAAAATAAAAAGTACGCCTAGTTTGGATACTTAATTAATTATTTTTATTAATTTTGGAGTATTGGATACCTAATTTTGAAGTATTGGATACTCCAAGTCGCGTGTTACTTCTTTATGAAATTAGAATTGTACATTTTTTGCATAGATTATAATATAATATAAATACAAGAATATTTTTCTAATACTTTGTTTAGTTCTTTAATAAGAACATAGGGAGTTAAATTAATAGATTTTGTCAAATTAATGTATCCTTATTGTTTCATGCTGTCCTCTACAACTACATAGGAAGTAAGGATTAACAAGAGAATATACCAATAGTAAAATTAAACATCAATCAATAAATAAGTAAACTTGAATATAAGATTTTTACTAGTGCCAAAGGGGAAAGCACAGGGATGCGTTGTGGATTGTTCTATTGTTATAACTTGTAATATGAACATATAGACTTGATATTGAAATGAAATATTTGCAAGACATTGAAAATTTAAGAAGTAAAGCTATTGGCTCAAATTAATACCTAATTCTTAAATGTTAGTATTTTGCATTATAAAATTACAGTATGATTCCTCTGTGAGAATATTAGGTTAGGTTTATATATATGGTAGTGTATATTGTGTATATATATGGCAGTGTTTCCTTTTCCTTTTTAGTCTTAAGGTTAGGATTACTATATAATCAGATGTATTCTTTGTATTATGACACAAGTTGAATATACAGATTATTCTGAAAAACTCACATGGTATCAGAGCCACTAGAAACCCTAGAAACTGTTCACCTCTTTGTATAGCGAGTCATGGTCGTATCCCTTGATCATGATTGACGGCTTGTCTGGTTTGAAGGCCTCTCTTTCTCTTGATCGACTAGTTTGTCTAGGTCAATCGATCGATCGATTGGTCTGTCTAGGTCGATCGACTGCTGGAATCTCGTTCGCCACTTTTCTCTTCTCGTCTCGCCATTGTGGTTTTCTGGTTCGCTAGTTCATCCCCGTTGGTTCGCGACTCGCTATCTCTTGCGAAGAGTTTGTTCTCTCTCTCTCTCTCTCTCTCTCTCTCTCTCTTGTTTGAGTCTGGTTCTCTCTACTAAACACTAGGTTACTGATATATTGTCAATTGGCTCTCCACTTTTTATTTATTATACTTTAACCCCTCAGATTATTTATTTATTTTGGTTATTACACCTTGCACCATCAGTTTCCTTCTCTTTTCCTTCTGGTTCATTACAATGTTGGAAGATAAAATTTAGGCTATTAAATGCAAATTTACTAGTGGCAACTATGCTTATTGGTCTAGTGTTAGGAAAATTTTCTTCTCGGTTGAAAAAAATGGGGATATATTTATGGTTTTGTTCCTCATCCATCGGATCCAAAACAAGAAGGATATCTGACTTCTTGTGACACTTGGGATTGTGATAATGCCCAAGTTTTTCATAATTCTGTGAATGACCGTATTGGGATGATGTTCTCTAAATATAGCACTGCCAAAGAGGTGTGGGATTACTTACAAAGTGTTTATCAACAATCCAACTTTGCCAATCGGTATGAGTTGGAAATAGCTATTCAGGGTGCTCATTAACGAGATCAATCTATTTAGGACTTCTATATTGAGATGACAGGTCTCTGGGATCAGTTAGTTTTTATGGAACCATCTAGCCTCAAGGTTCTAGATGCTTATATTGAGTTTTGGGAGTAAGGTCGATTAGTGCAGTTCCTAACGTCTCTCTCTCCTCAATATATGGCTATTCGTGGTGGCATTCTTCACCGGTCTCCTCTTCTCTCTGTGGATTCTATTGTTCGTGCCTCCTCTTCGAAGAAACCCGTCTTAAGACAACCAATCAGACTCTGTCTCCATCTATCGACCCTACCTCCTCATCAGCTTCTGGCCACTACAAAGCCCAAGAAGGGGCCCCTGACTTCCGATGAGTGTGCTTTCTGCCATCAGAGGGGTCATTGGAAGTACAACTGTCCCAAGAAGGGCCATGCGTCTTCTTAGCAGTCTCAATCACGGTCCTATGCTCCTACTCAAAATAACATTCGGCCTCCTGCCACTGATATCACATCTACTCTAGCTCCAGGTCTTGACTTGGCTTCCTTGAGTGCCCAGATTGCTCAGCTTCGACACCTCTTGTCCACCTCTCAGCCATTCCCATCTGCCTCCACTCTTACCTAGTCTTCATTCAGGTTTGCTTGGGTCCTCTTCAGGATCGAGTATCTAAGAAGCAAATTGGGACTGACTGTAGAGTTGGAGATCTCTATGTGGTAGAATGCTTGCATTTTCCTCTATCTACCTCTTCAATTGCACTTTCCTCATTTCAGTTAGATTCTCAGTCGAGTCAGTTTTATTTATGGTATTCTCGCCTAGGTCATTTGTCTGTTGACCGCTTACGGTCTTCAGCTCAGTTAGGAGTGTTGGGTAAAGTTTCTCCTAATCAAATTGATTAATGTCGGGGGTGTAAACTTGCCAAAATGTTAGCATTACCATTTAATAAAAGTACTTCTATTTCTGTTTCTCCTTTTTCTCTTGTGCATACTGATGTATTAATGTTTGGAGACACTCTCTTGTTCTCACTAAAAGAGGTTCTGCATATTAAGTGTCTTTTGTTGATGATTGCACCCGCTATACTTGGGTTTATCTTATGACTCACAAATCTAACTTCTACCAAATATACTCTACCTTTCAGTCTATGATCACTACACAATTTGGGATTACCATTAAATTGTTACAGTCTGACTTGGGTGGGGAATATTTTAAAACGGAGTTCTATAAGTATTTGGCCAATTTAGGTACCATTCACCAAACTTCTTATACTTCACCTACCCAAAATGGTCTTGATGAGCATAAACACCGTTGTCTTCTTGAGATTGCTAGATCTCTCTTTTTTTTGCCTCTGTTCTGGCTCCCTTTTGGGGGGAAGCCGTTCTTACCGCTGTTTTTCTTCTCAACCGTATGCCTACCCCTTTACTATCTAGTCATTCTCCTTATGAGGCTCTGTTTTTCCAACTTTCCAATTACTCTCTCCTTAGTGTTTTTAGGTCTGCGTGTTTTGGCCTTTTTCGAAAAGACAGGACAAAATTTAATGCCCGGTCTATCCTGTTTGTCTTTTTGGATTACAGTCTTCTTCAGAAAGGCTATCGTTGTTATGATCCTGTTTCTCGTCACCTTTATGTCTCCTGCCATGTTGCCTTTTTGGAATGTCTAGCTTACTTTTAGCTTCTGCCTCTTACTACTCCAGTTTCTAAAGAAGATTTGGTTCACATTGATCCATTTCCTTCTGATGTCCCTGATGAGTACATCTCTACTGTTTCCCATGAGCTTGTTTTCTCTTCTCCTCCTAACCCCCCTCATGTTGAGTCCCTCTCCACTGTACCCTATGAGTCTGTTACATCCTCTCCACCTTCTCCCCCGGTGGCTCCTTCTCCCCTTCCATTGTTAGTCTATTCTCGTCGCAAGGCTCTCCCTCCACCAGTTGTCTTTGCCCATGCTGTTGATCCTCCTGCTTCTGATGACTCTGATCTTGCTAACCAACTTCAGTCGTACAAGGAGGCCTGTTAGGATCCTCATTGGATTCAAGCAATGGAAGATGAGTTGTCTACCTTGCAGAAAACTAGTTCTTGGGAGTTGGTTCCTTTGCCTACTGTTAAGAATATAGTTGGTTGCTAATGGGTTTACAAAGTCAAGACTCATTTTGATGGTTCTCTTGAGCGCTACAAGGCTCGCCTAGTTGCCAAGTATTTTTCACATGAGTATGGTATTGATTATGAGGAGACCTTTGTCCCTGTTGCCAAGATAACTACTCTCCGTACTTTGATATCTGTCACTGTTGTTCGTCATTAGCCTCTTTATTAGATGGATTTTAAGAATGCTTTTCGTAATGGTCATCTCGTTAAGGAGGTTTACATGCGTCCTCCCCCCTGGCTTCACCATTCCTTTGGATAGGTTTGTTGTCTTCGACGTGCTCTGTATGGTATGAAGCAATCTCCTTGTGCTTGGTATGATCGCTTTCTAACTGCTGTTACTGAGCTTGGGTTTCATCCTTCTATCTAGGACTCTGCTTTGTTTCTCCTCCACACCTGTGTTGGTTTTGTTGCCTTATTACTATATGTGGATAATATGATTATTACTGGCTCTAATTCTTTTGCTATCTCTGAGGTCAAGCAACATCTCTTCCGCACCTTCGAAATAAAGGATTTGGGCCCATTACAGTATTTTCTTAGTATAAAGTGGTTTCTTCTCCCAAATGCTACTTTTTGTCTCAAGCCAAGTATGCTAATGAAGTTATTCACCGTGCTAGTCTTAATGACACTAAGATTGTTGATACCCCCATTGAGCTTAATTTGAAACTTAACACTACTGGTGGTGTTCCTTTGCCTGATCCTACTTTATATCGAGAGCTAGTAGGTTGCTTAGTCTGTCTGACGATTACTGGCTCTGATCTTGCCTATGCTGTTCATGTGGTTAGTCAGTTCGTTTCTGCTCCTCGCTCTACACATTGGGCTGCTTTGCTTCGGATTCTTCGCTATCTTCGCGGTACTATCTTCCAAGGATTGTTATTGTCGTCTACTTCTTCCTTGGCTTTAGTAGCCTATGTTGATGATTGGGCTGGTGATGTCATTGATGGTAAGTTCACTTCTGGTTTTTGTATGTTTCTTGGCGATTCATTGATTTCTTGGAAAAGCAAAAAACAAACTATTGTTGCCCGTTCTACTGCCGAAGCTAAGTATCGTGCTATGGCTCATGCTACTGCTGAAATTGTCTGGCTTCGTTGTCTTCTCTTTGACTTGGGCGTCTCTCAGTCTTCTCTGACCTCCCTCTATTGTGATAACCGTAGTGCTATTCAGATTGCCCATAACACTGTCTTCCATGAGCGAACAAAGCACATTGAGATTAATTGTCACTTTGCCCGTCTGCTACAATCTGGTTCTATCTCGCTTCCTTTCCTATCTTCGGCTTTGCAACTTGCTGATTTCTTTACCAAGACTCGCACCACTGCTCGGTTTCAGTTTTTTTTGGCAAACTCTCAGTGTTTTCTGCTAAAATACAGTTTGAGCAGGGTGTGAGAATATTAGGTTAGGTTTATATATATGGTAGTGTATATTGTGCATATATATGGCAGTGTTTCCTTTTCCTATATGGCAGTGTTTCCTTTTCCTTTTTAGTCTTAGGGTTAGGAGTACTATATAATCAGATGTATTCTTTGTATTATGACACAAGTTGAATATACAGATTATTCAGAAAAAAAACTCACATTCCCAACATTCTTGAGCTTATGTGTTTGACTAATAATTTTTTTAAAAAATATTTTTTTTTACAAACGTATTCTAGTTGTACCCATAACCTATTTTTTAGGTTTTGTCGTATCACCATATTCGTATCGTATCGTATTGTACCTGTATCTCATATCTGTATCCTTTCTTTCTAGTGTGGCACTCACACATTATTTGGATGTTAATAACATTCATGTGGGGTCGATTGTTGTCAATAATAGCCAACTAATGTGTTTGTGACACATCAGATGGTAAATGAAATGTGTTAAAAGGAGATGGGCATTGTAGCATTACTCTACGTTTGATGTTGAGGAGGAGGAAAATTAATGAAACAAACATTTAGCAGCTATTAAACTGTTCACTTCTTTCTCTTTCTGCAGTAATTTAAAATTTGCTAATACACTTACTTTTTTGTTTTTGTTTTTTAAAATTTTGATGATGTTTTTTTTTTCCCAATTCATTCATTATCATTCGTTTGTCTTTCTTTTGATGCATAAAATATAACATGAAAGTTTTATTTGTAGATGTAGGTCGTATCGGTATAGGCATATGCTATGACATTCGGTTCCAGGAATTGGCAATGGTATATGCAGCAAGAGGTATGTTCTCGTTACACCTTTTTGCGCAATGGGTAGCTTCTTCTTACATTTGTAAAAATTAGTTCTACGATAATTAGCAAAAACTAAAAAATGAGCTATACTGATTTTATTTGGGACTGTATTCCACTTTTCCATAGCATCTAATAAGGTTGTTCATTTTTCTATCATGCCAACACATTGCCCCATTTGGGAACTTGGCGATTTTAGTTGGTTTTTTTTTGGCTATTTTAATATGGGTAAAAAAGTTGTGTTTGGGATGATAGTTGGCTTTTTTCTTTTTTTTTTTTGCCCCCTAGTTGATTTAATGGTTGTGAGAGGAAAAGTAAAATGATTATGGTTTGATTATATCTTGTTGGCTATTTTAACCAAAAGAGCCACAAACCCAAGTTCCCAAACAAGTTCATTTATTACTTTTCATTTATTACTTTTGATAACTAAAATATGGTGAGATATATAGAAGCCGGTTAAAATATGATGCCATTTAGTCAACCTTTTCCTCAATGGATTAGCATGTGCTAAATTAGACTTTTAACTGAATTTACCAAACCATGAAACCAACTATCCGTTCACAACTGATTTTTCTCAATAGCTCACTTTTACAATAAAACATATGCAAGATATTGTTGAGTGCTGTCCTTGATTCCTTGGTATAATTTTGTGCATTTTCTTTTTGTTATTATTTGTTATTGTTACCCATAGGAAACTTTAACTTGTGTCATTAACCGCTGCCTTCGCCACCTCTCCAAAGGGAACAAAACAAAGAATGTGCTTATAAGCTATATATATCCATAGTGTCCATGAAGTGAGCTTCTATTCAACCCATACGGGTTCTTTCTTGTGGAATTGGCATAAGGTTCAAAATGTATTTTCCTGACATTTGGGGGTTGTTTGGGAAGTGCTAGATTAGTATACTTTTTGACTTTTTACGAAAAAACATGAAATATGGGTTGGGTTTGAATTTGTGTGGTAAAGAGGTGATGTGACTTAAATAAGATGATTGTGACCTAAATAGGATAATGTGCTAAAATAACATGTGCTATTTTAGCACATGCCAAACAACCACTTGATGTTTGTATTCATACAAATTAACATATTTCCTGGCTTTATAGTGTGTCCCTAAAGTTTAAGGACATTGAGATTTTGTATCCATATCCTACCTTCTTGTTTTGTTTTGTTTTGTTTTGTTTTTTTTTTTTTTTGATGCGTTGATTGTTTAAGGTATGATTATTGTTCTTGTTAGAAAGCTTGGTATAGATTGTTGGGTCCATTTCCTAATAGCTTAGGCTCTTGGGAAAATTGGTAACTTATGGTATCAGAGCTTTGATTGAAAGAGGTCTTGGGTTCAAGTCTCTATTGAGATTTGGTATTTGGTCCCCGTTTGATTTCTTCTTCTTTGTTTGGTTGTCTGCCTATCCTTTTGTTTGTCTCTTCACGTGCGAGATGGGGTTGCATGTGAGGGAGGGTGTTAGATAACTTGATATACATTATTGGGTCCATTTCCTAATAACTTAGGCTTTTGGGAAAATTGGTAACAGTTCTAGCCATGTTTCACTTTTGATTTTCAAGTAAAATCATCTATTCAACAATCTATTTCAAACCATTGGTTGATAGTACTGCATAGTTTTACGAATTTCTCGCCTAAAGGTTAGGTCCAAATTTAACTGCGACAGTCTCTAGACCTAATGAACTTCCTGACTTTGTTATAACCTACAATACACGCTTACTTTTTCTAGCATTCATCAATTGTGGAGATTACCATCTTGAAGTTGAAGTGTATATTGTGGAAATGTTGATGATTTCTGAAATAAGTAGGTATATATATATATGTACATATATTCATTTATGTACTTGTGTGTACCCGTTTTGGCAAAATTCCACATGGCACAAAGGGTGATGTGGCATGAGTTTAATGGGCCAGCTGTGAAAGCGGGAATTACGTGGTATAGGGCTGAGGTGGCAAGGTCCAAGTTATATTATTTGATACCCTTATTGGGAAAATTCCAAGTGGCACAAGGGTTGACATGGCATGAGCTTAATGGGCCAGCTGTGAAAGTAGGAATTACGTGGCATCGGGCTGAGGTGGCGAGGTCCAATTGTTGTTTGATTTAATTAATTAAATAATATGTATACAACACATAAGGCCTCAGCCGTTCCTAAGAAGTAGGAAGTGGTTGAGGCCTGCTTCTTACTAAAGTGCAATTGGTTAGGCGATTTTGCTAGCATAATGCATATGTGGAGAATAAAAAGATTGAGTGGGCCATGAAAGCAACCTAATGGGAGCAAATCTGGAGGGTCAACCGTTAGCGATCAAGATGGCTGCTAGAATTGGGCTTTAAGGCAGAAATTATGGCACACTTGGCAGAATTTCCAATAGCCACATCCTGGAAGTTAGAGCAGAAACAGGAGGCCGATTTGCATTATAAAAGGACTCCATAGCTCTTGTTGGAGGGTGTCCAGCACCAACACATCAAAACCAGCTCTTGCGCACTTATCTTCAATACTAATTTTTATCAAATTGTTCTTGGACAGATTGTCAAATTTCTACAATTGGCAATCTGTCTTAAGTTTTCTTATTTTTGATGCAATTGTTCTTCATTAATAGTTAATGCAATTTCTGTTATGTTCATTTTTGTTACTCATCCTTTGAGTTTTTCTTCACACTTAGCAAAATTAGTAAAGTCCTCTTTATCTGAGGTGAGATCCAAACAGGTGGCTGTTTGCACCTCAAAAAATGAGAGCGAACATGTAGGCAATGATGTGTTTATGAGTGCAGGGGTGCCAGTATCGGTTAGCCTAGTCCAAGTTGTGGATTTTTGACTTATTCAGGAATAATGACTATGTGTGGCATAGAGAAAGAGCCACTGGTTCGGATCTCGCCTCAGATAAAGAGAACTTAACTAATTTTGCGAAGTGGGAAGAAAAACTAAAGGATTAACAAAAATAAACAAAACTTGCATTAACTGGTAATGAAGGACAATAATATCAAAAATAAGAAAACTTAAGACAGGGACCGTCAATTGCAAGAATTTAACAATCTGACTAAAAACAATTTGCTGGAAATTGATAAAAATTAGCATTGAAGATAAGTGTACAAGAGCTAATCTTGATGTGTTGGTGCTGGACCCCCTCCGATGATAGCTATGGAATCCTTTTTGTAGTACAAATCAGCCTCATGTTTTTGCTTTAACTGCCATGACGTGGCTGCTAGAAATTTTGCCTAATGTCCCATGATTTCTGCCTTAAAGCCGAATTCTAGAAACCATCTTGATGCCTAACAGTTGATCTCTCACATTTGCTCCCATTTGGCTGCTTTCATGGCCCACTCAATCTTTTTATTCTCCACATGTGTATTATGCTAGAAACATGGCCTAATTGCACTTTAGTAGGAGGTGGGCCTCAACCAGTTCCTACTACTTAAGAGAGACCGAGGCCTTATTCGTTATATACATATTATTTAATTAATTAAATCAAATAATACAACTTGGACCTTGCCACCTCAGCCGGATGCCACGTAATTCCTATTTTCACAACTGGCCCATTAAACTCATGCCACGTCACCCCTTTGTGCCCCATGGTAAAGAGAGGACCTCATGGCAACAGGAAGCTCCACCAGATATTCAGAATAGATCTTGGGATTTTTGTTGATGAGGAGATCATCAACGAGGGACTCAGAACTATTGGGATCTTTCTCAGCAGAGGGAGTCTTTTTGGTGACCATGGCAATGAGAAAGAGCATCAAGGGTTTTGGGATTTGGAGGAATGGAAGAGGGAGAAAGTATGTGATAGAAGGATAGGGATAAAGATGAAGGATGGAAACATTGGCTGAGTATTTATAGAAGAAGGCTAGTAGAATAGCTTCTCCAAGAGGAATGGCAACAAAAACTGAAATTCAAAAAAAAGAGACAACTATCAAACCCTTATGAGTTTAATAGGCATACTATGAAATTAGAAATTACGTGGCATTGAGTTGAGGTGGCAAGGTCCAAGTTATATTATTTGATTTAATTAATTAAATAATATTTATACAACAGATAAGGCCTTAGTCATTGCTAAGTAGGAAGTGGTTGAGGTCCACCTCCTACTAAATTGCAAGTGGTTAGGCCATGTTGCTAGCATTAGGGTGTTCGTGGGTCAGTCTGGATCGGGTTTACCCTTGAACCGTTATCCAAGTTTGATAAAATTGGGATCCCAAGTAGGATTGTTGGGAGGGACTAATGGATATGATCGTAGAATCGGATTAAGAATCATAAGATTATACTTTTAATCAAAAATTATTGACAATGATAATCTTTGTTACATAATTTTAAAAAGATTAAAGAAAATTAATAAATTTGATATAATGAATATTCTATGTTCACATAAATTAGAGAAGACATTCGAAAAATGAGTTGATAGTCAAATTTTTTATATCGATATACACACATATATGTAGAAAATAATTAATAACAAAAAAAATTGGTAGGATCTCGATCAAAGTAGAATCGGGATCGTATGTGATTCTATATTTTATAACTAGGATCATAATAACTTTAAGATCCTACTAAATTTAAGATCCTAGGGTGATCCAGATCGTTTGGCCCAACTAAGATCGTAGAATCATATGATCCTACGATCCGGATCGGGATTTTGATAATCATGCCGTCATCCGAACCGACACCCTCGGATTAGGAAATTGCTCACCTGTTTCCGATCGATCTATGGATCGAAATCAACCGAATTAGATAACATGATTTAGTGGTCAGTTTGGTTAATTTGAAAATCTGTGAGACGAAGACGGTGAAGGAACAAAAATGGATTCAAATATCGAATTGATACATATATGATGATATATTACATATATATATAGATTTAAACAAAATCAACATAGATTTGCGAGAGAAACAACAAACTCACGAATGTCGTCATCCATTACCACCACTACTGCCATCAACACAGATTTACAAGAGAAACAACAAACTAACAACCGTCATTGTCCATCACCACCACTATTGCCACTCATCGTTATTACCATCGCTCACTATCGAACTTTGAAAGGGATTTCTGTTGCATAATCTATGAGGTGAGTTAAACAATTTCAATGGAGGGTTGATACTTTAAGAGAGAAAGAGAAAGAGAGAGAGAAAGAGGTAGAGATAAGTGAGATCAAAGAGGATTGTTTGTATTGAGAGATGTGAATGAAGATAAAGAGTCGGCTGACCCTTGAATTGATTTAGTATTATTATTATTATTATTTGAAATGAGAAGTTTCAGCTTTAATGGAGGGTTGATACTTTTACACATAGAGAGAGAGAGAGAGAGAGAGAGAGGAGTGTTTGTCCTGAGAGATGTGAATGGAGACAAAGAATTGGCTGACTCTTGAATTGATTTAGTATTATTATTTATTTTTTTTAAAATGAGAAGTTTAAGCTTTTTCGGACTCTTAAGCTTCGTTTAACAACTCAATATTTTAGCCTAAATGTCAAAAAAGTCACTAAAAAAACTAAAAAGCCAACAACCTATATCAAAAGTCAAAGATTTCTTTTTCTCTCTGTTTTTTTCACATCTTTTCGTAAAAAACTAAAAATTCATTCCAAACATACTAATTTTTTTTACCTCATATTTGGCCAAAAAAAATCAAAAAGTTACTAAAACAGTCTGTTCTACAACGAGGCCTTAGTCTTTCACAAGAGTAAATGGACATTGGACACATCTACCAAAGTGTTAAAGGTAGCTGTCAAGTAAACGCACACAACCATCAAGGTTATCAAGCTTCATAGCTGGAGATCTATATAATATATATATATATATTATTTATCAGTTGGATTGGTTTCGACGAATTCAAAGATTAAAAATTCGTTACCCTCTGTGAACCCGCAAAATCAAGCCACCTAAGACCACTGCCAATTGTCCCAATGTTCGAAACTGCTCGTAGCTTGTCGGGTTGGGTCAGGCCGATCGGTTTGATTGAGTTCCAGGTTTGCGTGAACAGCCCTAGCTAGCATAATGCACATGGGGAGAATAAAAAGATTTGAGTGGGCCATGAAAGCAGCCAAATGGGAGCAAATCTGGGGAGGTCAACCATTAGTGATCAAGATGGTTTCTAGAATTGGGTTTCAAGGCAGAAATTATGGGACACCTGGCAAAATTTCTAGTAGCCACGTCCTGGCAGTTAGAGCAGAAATAGGAAGCTGATTTTGCACTATAAAAGGATTCCATAGCTATAATTGGAGGGGGTCTAGCACCAATACATCGAGACCAAGTCTCACACACTTATCTTCAATGCTAGTTTTTATCCATTTCTAGGAAATTGTTTGTACTTAGATTGTTAAATTCCTGCAATTGACAATCTCTTTCTTAAGCTTTTTTATTTTTGATACAATTGTTCTTCATTACCAATTAATGCAAGTTCAGTTCTGTTTATTTTGGTTACTCATCCTTTGTGTTTTTCTTCACACTAGCAAAACTAGTAAAGTTCTATTTATCTGAGGCAAGATCTGAACTAGTGACTCTTCCTCTAAGCCACACACGATCATTATTACTGAAGAAGGCTAAAATCCACACCTTGGGCTTGGTTCACTAGTCTTAGCACGCTTGCACTAATAAACCCAACATTGCCTACATGTTCGCTATCATTTTTGGAGGTGCAAACAGAACTTTGATTGTTTGCTGCATTAATATAGATTATGTGTCATTACCCGAACCCGCCCCTATGGGTTAAGGTCATAACCGGCCAGTAATCACGAGATTACCTACGGCCTCAAACCAAATAAGACAAAACTCATCAGAGTAAAAAGGGCCAAACGGAAGCAATTTTAAAACTTTGTCCATAATATATATATATATATTATTTATCAGTTGGATTGGTTTCGACGAATTCAAAGATTAAAAATTCGTTACCCTCTGTGAACCCGCAAAATCAAGCCACCTAAGACCACTGCCAATTGTCCCAATGTTCGAAACTGCTCGTAGCTTGTCGGGTTGGGTCAGGCCGATCGGTTTGATTGAGTTCCAGGTTTGCGTGAACAGCCCTAGCTAGCATAATGCACATGGGGAGAATAAAAAGATTTGAGTGGGCCATGAAAGCAGCCAAATGGGAGCAAATCTGGGGGGGTCAACCATTAGTGATCAAGATGGTTTCTAGAATTGGGTTTCAAGGCAGAAATTATGGGACACTTGGCAAAATTTCTAGCAGCCACGTCCTGGCAGTTAGAGCAGAAATAGGAAGTTGATTTTGCACTATAAAAGGATTCCATAGCCATAATTGGAGGGGGTCTAGCACCAATACATCGAGACCAAGTCTCACACACTTATCTTCAATGCTAGTTTTTATCCATTTCTAGGAAATTGTTTGTACTTAGATTGTTAAATTCCTGCAATTGACAGTCTCTTTCTTAAGCTTTTTTATTTTTGATACGATTGTTCTTCATTACCAATTAATGCAAGTTCAGTTCTGTTTATTTTGGTTACTCATCCTTTGTGTTTTTCTTCACACTAGCAAAACTAGTAAAGTTCTATTTATCTGAGGCAAGATCTGAACTAGTGACTCTTCCTCTAAGCCACACACGATCATTATCACTGAAGAAGGCTAAAATCCACACCTTGGGCTTGGTTCACTAGTCTTAGCACGGTTGCACTAATAAACCCAACATTGCCTACATGTTCGCTATCATTTTTGGAGGTGCAAACAGAACTTGGATTGTTTGCTGCATTAATATAGATTATGTGTCAGGACCCGAACCCGCCCCTATGGGTTAAGGTCATAACCGGCCAGTAATCACGAGATTACCTACGGCCTCAAACCAAATAAGACAAAACTCATCAGAGTAAAGGGACCAAACGGAAGCAAATTTAAAACTTTGCCCATAGAGCCGTGCTTATATGCACATCATAACATTCCATACATACATATGTTAATAACTCACAACAGAAAGCATAGTAACATAAAGTTCTGTACAGACAGGACCGTCCAAATCTAAGTCAACCCATGAAAACTATACACAGACATACTCAAAGACTTCGCCAACATGATAATATAAAACAAAATGACAAAAAGGCGAAGACGAGTCTCGTGCGTGAGACGCAAGGACTGACTCTTCAAAACCTTCGTTGTTCCACACAGACTTCACTGAGACTGGGTTTGGACTTCTCTTGGCTCACCTACAAACACATGAATGAGCGTGAGCGATAGCTCAGTGAATAATATCAAATAAAGAAGTTATACAAACGATATATAGAACAACATGCTCCAAACAGCCTTGGGCCCAATTCATATTTCTATGTAACATGTATATACACAATTTAAGTCAAGTGACTGTAGTTCCAAACATACTGGCCTTTGGCCATTTATCTTCCCATATCAAACTGGCCTTTGGCCCATTCAAACTTTCATATATATCAAACTGGCCTTTGGCCCATTCAAACTTTCATTTATATCAAACTAGCCTTTGGCCCATTCAAATGACAAACTGGCCTTTGGCCCATTCATTCATTCATGTCAAAACGGCCTCTGGCCCATCCATTCACGCCAAAACAGCCTTTGGCCCATCCATTCATGTCAAAACGGCCTCTGGCCCATTCATTCATTCTTTGTCAAAACGGCCTCTGGCCCATCCATTCATGTCAAAACGGCCTCTGGACCATCCATTCATCCATTCATGTCAAAACGACCTTTGGCCCATCCATTCATGTCAAAACGGCCTCTGGCCCATCCATTCATGCCAAAACGGCCTCTGGCCCATTCATTCATTCTTTGTCAAAACGGCCTCTGGCCCATTCGCTCATTCTTGTCAAAACGGCCTCTAGCCCATTCATTCTTGTCAAACTGTTATTCGTGTCAGATCATCATTCGTATCAAATTATCATTCGTATCAGATCGTCATTCGTATCAGACTATTATTCGTATCAGACTATCATTCGTGTCAGATCATTTGTATTAGATCATTATTCGTATCAGACGGCCTTTGGCCCAATACATAGCATAACAGATATTTGTCCCCAATTTAGTATAGCAACTTACAAGACTTATATGAAAGTAAGCAATTGGACAAATAACATACTTCAGATATCTTTATTAAGATATTACTCACAGTGATCAGCTGATTGATCTGCCCTGGAGCTCGACCCTACACATACCATGAACACAAAAGGGTCACCAACAATTCAATCCGTTCTAAATTCACATTTTTCCTCTTTAGGCCTTATTCTTATCTCTTTAACTCAATTACAATGCTTAATGCATGCCTAAGAGTACTTAGAAGTGAAAGAGAACGGAAAACGGAACTAAGAATGCCTTTTCAAAATTTTAGAAAACAGGGTCCCCACTCGAGCGGACCCATGAGACCTGCAAAAGTACTGGTTATGTCGAATTTACGCTCGATCATGCACTCTGGCGCTCGAGCGGAAGGCCTCTCTACATGGCTCCCCGCTCGAGCATGAACTTCCCCGCTCGAGTGGACACCATGTCTGCAGAAAATACTGGGAGCTCGAAATTCACGCTCAAGCGACGGTTCTCCCGCTCGAGTGGACGTCAAATTTTCTGGGTTTTCCAGAATGTGTTCTTGAGCTTCAACTTGATATTCAAAGTTTCAAAATGCATGTTTTTGGCTTAATCTTCACATATACACATCAAATTCAAACATGCAAAGCTTACACCTCCATGATCTTCACTTGCATGTGAGAGATATTCATTATTCTCAACTAAATTGGTGAAGAAATGATCGAATACATGGATTTCAAACAAGATTCATCATGGATTACACACTTTGTGCTCAATTATGGAAATTCATAGTGATTTCCTACATGCATGCATCTATGGACTTTAAATTCAACAAACACAACTCAATCCATAGTCTAACTCACTAATTAATCTTCAATCCCCAAAAATTACAAATCAAACTCATGAGTCAAAGGGTTGATTACTCACCTAGAAGCTCAATCTCCCCAATATATGCTTAATTCTTGAGTTCAACCCTTCCAATTTTTCAAACTTGAGCCAAACACATAATTTTCCCCCTTGCTCCTTCTCTAGCCGACCCTCTCCCTTCCTTAGAGTTTATAATCAGCCAAAATGAAGATAAAAGGGAGAAATTGAGTGTATAGTGCCTTTATAAAAAGCCCCTTTGGTCACATTATTTTAATATCAAATAATGGGGCACTAATTCACTAATTAAATCAATTTAATCTAATCCGAATCAATTTCTAATTAAATTTCACCGTAGGCTCTAAAAATTATGCCAATCACAATGACGTAATCAACTTCGGTTTCGGTGGCCGATAGGGCCTTCAATTTAAATTCCAAAGCAGATAATCAAATAGATATTCCTACGGTGAATAGATAGAAATTCAAAACCACATATTTTCACATAATGGCACACAAAATCATATTAAACACATAGTCACATTCATGTTAAGGACCAATTAGCACATTACAGAACAAGGATATTACATTATGATTTCAGGTTTTCATGCATAGAATAGTGGAATTAGAATTCTAGGTGCTGTATAATTCTACTTCCTTTTGGTTCTAGCACTATGTTACCAAAAATGCTAATACCCTAGCGAATTACGTATCGGTACGCACGTTCTGAAACATGGTACACTTTCATTCTAAAATGGTAAATTTAGTGATCCGAAGCGATTCCAAAAGTTTTTCCCAATATATTTCCTTAAATGTTACCTTAGGAGGAAAAAAAAAATTTAATATATGAACTAAAATCTAAGGTGAGTTAAGTTTTGACAAGACAAAAAATAAAAAATGAGTCATAATTTTCATAGAAATGATTTGTTACATCAACAAAAAAAATATATATATATATATATATATTATTGGATACCTAATAGTTAAAAGAAAATTACTCTACAAGTACCTTAAATTCTTAAGTGTAATATATAAGTCTACTACCATTTTCACGTTCCCGTCCCCATTCCATGTACCAGAACAATCCACGTTCGAGGTAACATAGTTCCAGCATGTTGTGACTACAAGCACAAACTATAATTTTACTTCCAAGATGTGGAGGGCAGATTTGCCTCACACTAGATGAGGGAAAGATGTAACGCCTAAGTCTCCTATTGTCCTGTAAAACAAACAAGACCGTTAGAGGCCTTCCCGTCCTAATTATGGCCAAGAGAGCATTCCGATAATAAAATTAGTAATTGATTGGAAAGGAAGTGAATATAAAAGAAGAGATTCATGTACCTGGCTTGCTGCTTCATCTCCTTTTTATACTATTAAGAGTGGTTTCTTGGGCCGAAATCTGACTGTCCATCCGTGCTGTTAGACATCGGGTGGACTACTTTTGATATATGTCTTGTTATCTTTTGATCGACTGGTTTATGCTTCCTATAGCCGATCATCACTGATTGGCTATTTTGACATTCTCTTTCTAACTTGTCTTTTTGATTAGGCCGATGTCGATTTTTTTGGGCCTCCCCCTATGGGCCTATTATGCCTCACTTTTGCTTTGGGCCATCTTCGAAATGTGGAATTTTACCTCCCCCACACAAGGCAACACAATCTCCTTAAAGTTAGATGATTTAAATAGGCTGAATGCATTGAAAACTATTATCAAGCAAAAAGTGTGTATATTTGCATGGTGTTTCTAACATTTACAACTATTTTTCTTCTAATTATTAGGTGCCCACTTACTTTGCTATCCTGGGGCATTTAGCATGGTCACTGGTCCAATGCATTGGGAGCTATTGTAGAGGGCAAGGTAACACATTTCTTTCCAATACTTCCCAATTCTCAGAAGCATGTGTGTCGATGTCCCACATGGGTCTGACACTGACACGCATTGGACACTTCTTGACATGTGTCAGACACATTTCCAAATGTTTTATATTATTTAAAATATATATATATATATCCAAACATGCTTTATACACTTGGGGAACAAGCATATTCATCGCTTGAGCACACATGTTCAATGTTCATCTCTTAAACATACATGAAAGACGTTAGTGTGAACAAAATAACTTAGATGATACAATGATAAAAGAAAAACTATATAGATTTAACCTATTAATCTCTCTTCCTTTGAAGTTTAAAAATTAGTGTTATGTTGTATTTTTTGTTATATTTGAATGAAATATTCATATATATGACATAATAAATATATAAAAACCATATATTTTGTGCATGTCCCTTGAGTGTTGTGTCTTGTATCTTTTAAAAATTGACATGTCCGCTTGTTCATGTCATGTCGCGTGTCCGTGTTTGTGCTTCTTATAGTAAAATTTGCAACTACAAGTTCTTTTGATTTCTTATCAATTTAGGATGCCATCACCTAGTGGTGGGTGGTTCTGTCAATGACAATCTGAGGTGTTGCAAGGGGTGGATTGCTCATGCACTCAATCTCCACTTTTATGTGCAAAAGTGGCTGCTCTTAGAGTTGAACCCATGTTCCCACAACCATTGTTAACCTGAGCTTTTTACCATCATGCCAAGCAATTGCTCATATTGCTTGAAATTGTAACGTGGGGAAATGAAATTTAAAGTTAATTGCATAAACCAATTGAAAGACTTGAGGTTTTGGGTTCATTGAACGACTCCTTGAACCAAAGGGTTGTAAATATTGTGAGTACTAGTAAATAATTTTTCTACTGCAGTTTGAAGAAACTTCTGATTATCTATTTTTCTGTCTGCATCCCTCTTTGTAACTGTGGGTGTGTGTATGCTTGCATGTGCAAGCCTTGTAACTCCTTCCCCATATACTCTTAACATATTCAGTATTCCTGGTCTTTTCCAGAGGCAGTAATACTGAGGACAAAGGAGAACCATGGAAACATAAGACAAGAATCATGTCTTGACACATAACAAGGATGTAATAAAGTAATAATGGAAAATAAGCTACCTCTCATACAATGAGTGTTGTCCCCAAATCACAAATGGTTTCTGGAGTTGGATTGCAGCCAAAACAACTTTAACCATGTGAGGATATCGGCAAACGGTTTCATTTGTTCTACTTCTCTTTTAATTTGATATCCTATATGTTTGTGTTCCCCCTGTAATGTCACCTTGATGTTATATATTAGGATGCCATCACCTAGTGGTGGGTGGTTCTGTCAATGACAATCTAAGGTGTTGCAAGGGGTGGATTGCTCATGCACTCAATCTCCACTTTTATGTGCAAAAGTGGCTACTCTTAGAGTTGAACCCATGTTCCCACAACCATTGTTAACCTGAGCTTTTTACCATCATGCCAAGCAATTGCTCATATTGCTTGAAATTGTAACGTGGGGAAATGAAATTTAAAGTTAATTGCAGAAACCAATTGAAAGACTTGAGGTTTTGGGTTCATTGAATGACTCCTTGAACCAAAGGGTTGTAAATATTGTGAGTACTAGTAAATAATTTTTCTACTGCAGTATGAAGAAACTTCTGATTATCTATTTTTCTGTATGCATCCCTCTTTGTAACTGTGGGTGTGTGTATGCTTGCATGTGCAAGCCTTGTAACTCCTTTCCCATATACTCTTAACGTGTTTAGTATTCCTGGTCTTTTCCAGAGGCAGTAATACTGAGGACAAAGGTGAACCATGGAAACATAAGACAAGAATCATGTCTTGATACATAACAAGGATGTAATAAAGTAATAATGGAAAATAAGCTACCTCCCATACAATGAGTGTTGTCCCCAAATCACAAATGGTTTCTGGAGTTGGATTGCAGCCAAAACAACTTTAACCATGTGAGGATATCGGCAAACGGTTTCATTTGTTCTACTTCTCTTTTAATTTGATATCCTATATGTTTGTGTTCCCCCTGTAATGTCACCTTGATGTTATATATTCTATTGATCAGATGTATTTGTTGTGTAATTGTATTACATGGGCAAACTTTACCTCTCATAACTGTTCTAACATTTACTTCTGTTTTCAAACTGCAGGGCAGCGGATTGCCAGGTTTTTTTTTTTTTTTCAACACTTCTTTTTGTTTCATGTTAAGTAGATTGTTAGTAATGAGAACATTATTTTATTGCACTAGCAATATTGTTATTTCTGAAGTCATGTTACACTGTCATGTATTATTTGCATTTGTTGAAATGGAACATGTTTATATGCTAAGCAGTATTTTGAACAAAAATAGAGTGTTGGTTTGAATGGGTTGAGATTTAACCTATAGTTTTGTCTGTTTTTAATTATCTCAGTGGCAACTAAGCATTTCAAAGTTAGCTTTTCTGTTTGTAAAGTCAAATTTCTGATTTATTTAATGAAGAGTTTTTCTGATGGTTGTACTTAAAAGATTAGAATAAAACAAGTGAAAGGTATGAACATATTGAAATGTCATAATCAAGATTTGTTCCCTCTTTTATGTGTGTGTGTGTGTGTGTGTGTGTTTAAGCTCTTACTTTATTTTTATCATGTAAGACTTCAAGAAGAAACTGGTATTCTTCCATTACTAGGTATCCTAGTGGTGTTCTTGTGAGAATATTGGTGTATATGTGTATAGATGGTACTCTTTTTTTTTTTTTTTTTTGGTATATATTGTAAGAGATTGTGAGATATTCTATTCCCTTTCTCGTCTTAGGGTTAGGATTTTTTTTGTCTTAGGGTTAGGATTGTTATATAAATAGTTATATTCTTTGTATTATAAACACAATTGAATGTACAAATTCATTCAGAAAAGTTACATGGTATCAAAGCTTTGCGATTGCTGATTTTGTGGTGGCTAGGGTTACGCACAAACTGGTACATCTTTGTCTTGTTCGCGGTTTGTGATTCATCTGGTCAATCTAGCTCTCTCTCGACTCATCTAGTTTGTCTGGTACACGATTGAACTTTTTTTGTTCAATATTTGGTTCGTTCACTCGAAGCTCGTGAGGACTCTCTCTCTCTTTCTCTCTCTCTCTAGTTCTGGTTCGTGATCTCTCTCTGGTTTTGGTTTTGGTTCGTGACATCCCTCTAGTTCTAATTTGCGACCCTGCTCTCCCTTTGGTTCTGGGTTTGGTTCGCGGTAACCCTCAATTTGGTTCTGATTTGCAACCCTATTCTCTATTTCTAGGTCTAGGTCTGGGTATGGGTCCTGACCCATCTGAGTTGTTCTTATTTGTTCACTAGGTACTTTTTATGCTTATATGTTTTGACCACAGTTTGTATCTTCGGTTTTAGTTAGGTCCATTTGACTTCCAATATTGTGAGATTGTTGGATGACAAAATTCAGACCATCAGTTGCAAACTCACTAATGCTAACTATGCTTATTGGTCCAATGTAATGAAATTTTTTCTTTTTGGTCCAGAAAAATTGAGATATGTTTCTGGTTCTTTTCCTTGTTCATTGGATTGGCAAAAGGAAGGGTATTAGGCTGCTTGTGACACTTGGGATTGTGATAATGCCAAGTTCTGACTTGGTTTCACAACACTATTGAAGATCGTATTGGGATGATGTTCTCCAAGTACACTACTATCAAGGAGGTGTGGGACCATTTACTTGGGGTTTATCAACAATCCAACTTTGCCAAGTTGTATGGGTTGGAATTGGCTATTCAAAGTGCTCGTTAGCGGGACAGGTCTATTCAGGATTTTTACGTTGACATTACTGAACTCTGCGTCCAACTTGCTCTCATGGAACCATCTAGTATTAAGGTACCAGATGCTTATTTGTAGTTTTAGGAGGAGGATCATTTGGTGCAGTTTTTAACAACTTCTCAATTTAAAACTATCCGTGGCGGTTTCCTTCACCAGTCTCCTCTCCCTTCTGTGGATGTTGTTGTTTCGTAAGCTCCTCTCTGGGGAAATCCATCTCAAGATGGCTAGTCAGACTCTATCTCCATCTATCTTCTTGTCTTCTACTCGGCTTCCATGGTTGTCAACCCCATCTACCTATCAGCTTTAGGCCCTTACAAAGCACAAGGGGCCACTAGCGTCAGATGAATGTACAATCTCCCATTAGAGAGAGGAGCCATTGGAAGTACAATTGTCCTAAGAAAGGATGTTCGTTTGCTCCATCTTTTCAGCTATCTCAACCACAATTTTGAGCTCCTATTTAGAGTACTTTTCGGCCATTATCTAACTTGGTTATCCTTATCTAACTTGGCTTCCTTTAATGCTCAGATTGCTAAGCTTTAGCATAGGTTATCCTCCACTTCCCAACCATCATCATCTACTTCTACTCTTTTCTCTCTCTATTCAAGTTTGCTTGGGTCTTCTTCAGGTATCTCTCCTTCTGTTTGGATTTTTGACTCTAGTACTTCGCATCATATGACTCATTATCTCTCCTTACTCCACAACTGTATTTCCCCTCCCTTCCATATTACTATTAATGCATCCAATGGGTCTAGTATCTATGTATTATCTGTTGGGTTTGTCCTACTTTATGCTGTGTCTGCTATTATTATTCCCTTTGTTTTTTATGTACCTCAGTTATCTGTCAGTTTGTTATCTATCAGTCAGCTTAATACTTTAGGTCTTGATATTTTCTTTTCTTCCTTTGTCTGCTGTGTGTCCAACCAGCAGATTGGGATCGGTTGTAGAGTTGGAGACCTCTATGTGGTGGAGAGCTTGTATTTGCCTTTGATTACCTCTTTAGTTGGTTTTTCATATTTTTAGTTAGATTCTTTGTCGGGTCAATTTTATTTGTGGCATTCTAGATTAGGCCATTTGTCTGTTGACTACTTATAGTCTTTAGCTTAGTCAGGATTATTAGATAAAGTTTCTCCTAACCAACTTACCAAATGCCAAATGTTGAGGTGTAAACTTGTCAAAATGACAGCATTACCTTTTAATAAAAGTACTTCTATTTATGTTACACCTTTTCCTCTCATGCATACTGATGCTTAGGGCCTTCTCATGTTCTCACCAAAGGGGGTTCTATAACTGTAGTTTTTGTTGATGATTGCACCCACTACATTTGTGTCTATCTTATAACTCCTAAGTGTGACTTCTACCAGATATATCGTACATTTCAATCTATGATCACCACACAGTTTGAGTCTACTATTAAAATGTTGCAGTCTAAATTGGGTGGAGAATATTTTAAAACTGAGTTATGTAAGTATTTGTCCAATTTTGATACCATTCAACAATCTTCTTGTTTTGATAAACCCGCTCAAAATGGCAAGGTTGAGTGTAAACACCGTCATTTGCTTGAGACTGGTCAGTTTTTTCTTCTGACCCCGTTTTGGGGTAAGGCAGTTCTTACTTTTGCTTTTCTTTTCAACCGTATGCTTACTCCCTTTCTATCTAGTTGTTTTCCTTATGAGGCTCTATTTTTCCAAGTTTTAAATTATTTCCTTCTTTGCGTCTTTGGGTTTGCTTATTTTGTTCTTCCCCATGAAGATAGGACCAAACTTAGTGTTCAGTTTGTTCTATGTGTCTTTTTGGATTATAGTCTTGCTCAAAAAGGCTATCGCTGTTATGATCATGTCTCTCGTCGCCTTTACATCTCCTTCTATGTTGCATTTCTTGAATGCCTAGCTTACTTTCAGCTTCTTGTACCACTGCCTCTATTTTCAAAGAGAATTTGGTTCACTCAATCCATTACCTTCCGAGGTCCCTTCCAATGAGTGCATTTCTATTGTCCTCCCTAAGTCTATTCCCAATCCTCCTCCTCATCCCCCTCATGCTCTGTCTCCTCCTCCATTGTTAGTCTATTCTTGTCACAAGGCTCTTTCTCCACCGGTTGCCTCCTCCTCTACTGTTGATCCTCTTGCTTCTAATGACACTAATCCTACTAACCATCGGTATCCACTTCGCCATCATACTCCTATGGTAAGACTTGGTTTTTCTAATACATGTTTTTCTTCTTCATACTATACCTTCTTGCCTGTTATTCATTCATTTCGAAAACGCCAATCTTATAAGGAGGCCTGTTAGAATCCTAATTAGGTACAAGCTACGGAGGATAAGTTGTCTGCCGTGTAAACGACTACTACTTGGGAGTTGATTCTTTTGTCTGCTGGCAAAAATCTAGTTGGTTGCAAATGGGTTTACAAGGTAAAATCCCATTCTGATGGTTCTCTCAAGCGTTACAAAGCTTGTTTAGTTGCTAAAAGGTTCTCTTAAGAGTATGGCCTTAATTATGATGAGACTTTTGCTCATGTTTCCACGATAACTACTGCCTGTACCTTGATTTTTGTGGCTGTTGTCTGACATTGGCCTCTATCAGATGGATATTGAGAATGCTTTTCTTAATGGTCATCTCACTGACAGGTGTCCTCCCCCCTGGTCTTCTTCATTCCTTTGGACAGGTATATTGTCTTCATTGTGCTCTTTATAGTTTGAAGTAGTTTCCTCGTTCTTGGTAGGATTGCTTTCAGACAACTGTTACTCAGCTTGGGTTCCATCCTTGTGCCCATCATTCTACTTTGTTCCTATAACATACCTCTGCTGGTTTTGTTGTCTTTTTACTTTATGTGGATGACATGATCATTAGTGGTTCTGACTCTTCCGCTATCTGTAACGCCCTCAAAATAAACCCATAAATCATCCAACAATAGCATGCTTAAACATAAGTGAATAAAGCATAAATATATTCCATCAGAGTAGTCTTTAAAAAATGTATTACATGTTGACCTCAAAAGTAAATGCCCTATGGGCTTACAACTTTCCAAGTCAACACTTGGTTACAAAAAGAGAGAATACTAACTCTATACAAAGAAAGCCCTTGGCTTGATATACATGTAATACAATCAAAAACACAAAACAGCTCAACAGTCTCAAGCTTCCCAAGCTATGTCCTTGGAGGTGGCATGCTACCTGTACTTGAAAATGTTGTCCCATATACGGTGAGCCACAGCCCAGTAGAAATATAGTAAACCAACTATAAACAATGACTAAAATAACAGCATTCGATAGATGGTCCCCACTTATATTTCCACTTATAACACGTTACAGTTTCATGACATTTAAGTCTATGTTACATTTCAGTTCCCATTTCTTTCTCAACTTTGAGTTTGAAAACAAGGCTTAGAACCTAGCCAAATAACTTAATGAGATTAAGACTCATCCTTAAAACACTTTCGAAATTCATGATGGATACACATTTTGGTGTTGTATCAATAACATATAGAAACACTTCTATACTTCACAATTAACAACGATATACATTTTAGTGCTATATCAAATCAATTCAAAGACTTCCATAATCCACACTTGATACACATTGTAGTACTGTATCAATGTCACACAAAATCCGGTTTAGAGGTCCATCCCCCATCTTCCAATAAACCGTGGAGTACATCCCTCATCTCCTCCCACACAAAACAATGTATATAAGCAATTATCATATACAAATTTAATCAATCAAGGCAAGTGATACACATTTTACTGCTATATCAAATCAAACAAAACACTTCTATAATTCACAAATGATACACATGATAGTGTTGTATCAATGTCACACGATATCCGGTTTAGAGGTCCATCCCCCATCTTCCAATAAACCGTAGAGTACATCTCCTATATCCTCCCACACAATACAATGTATATAAATAATTATCATATACAAGTTCAATTAATCAATACAAAATTTTGATATATTATACCAACCACCATACTCGATAGCATACTCAATTGATTAGTTTTAATTTGCCTAATCATCATGCATTGTCTACAACAATCAAGACTATCCTCCACCGATAGCCCAAAGCAATTATTTCTAAACAGAAAATAAATGCACCAAATGGATAAAATATCAACATTTTGTCTAGGTGAGCGATAAATTAATCCAACTACACTCTTTGATCCCGTACCTTTCCAATTTGAATCTTTCCTATTCAATTTCTCATTTCCCTAAATTAATTATACAAATTAATTTATCATAACCATTAGGGCTTTTTCCCATATTTACAATACCAACCCTAAAGTTCCATTCTCGATCAATAATCCAACACCAAGTCCATCTTCCAATGTATTACATACATAAGGGTTTATATGTTTGAAATCCCATCTTTTGAAAATTACACAAAGACCCCAAACTTTCTCAAAATTACCCAACAACCCCAACACATCGAAATACCAAAATTTAAAGACAAAGCTCATAAGATGGAGTAGGATATCCCTACCTCGAAGTTGGAGCTCAAACGGAGAAGAAGGCCAAACTCAAAGTGCTCCAAACTCCAAACTTTTCGGATCAAAACGTAGCCCTCGACGATCAACACACTTTTTGTAAAGGCCAAAGGGTAGGAGAACACTCCAACTAGATCAATCTTGAGAGAGAAGGGAGAAAGTAGTGAGAGAAGCTCTCAAAAATGGCTTTTCGGAAAAGTAAGAGAGAGAGTGGAAGTTGAAAAGTGATTCAAGAATGCCCAGCTGCCAACTGATATACGCATATCCGCTCGAGCGGAGAATAGAACGCTCGAGCGTCAAGCACAAAAACTGGACCCGCTCGAGTGCCAAGACACGAGAATAAAGTACATCCGCTCGAGCGTGAAAACCAGTCTGCTTGAGTGTAGATTCCCCCTCTCAGAACTTTCACAGACAATGAACACCCCGCTCGAGCGCCAACAGACCCGCTCGAGCGTAAGGAAACCCGCTCAAGCGTGAAAAACACATCTGCAGAAGTTTTGCAGAAGCACAGATATTGGAAATGTGAAAACTCCGCTCGAGCGTGAAATGGCTCGCTCGAGCGGACAACCAAAAATCCAACTCCGCTCGAGCGCAAAGGTACCCGCTCGAGCGTACCATCTAAACTCTGGGCAACAAGGAAAGGGACTAAGGCTCAACCAACATGTTTGAAACACGCCCAACACATCCTAAAACTCAGACATATGGAATTAAAGGATGACAACAAGACATACAACCACCAACTCCACGGAACTTAAGTTCGGAACACTGTACATAAAGGGGACAAACCCGAGATCGTTATAACCTCCCCCCCTTAAAGAATTCCGTCCCCGAAATTAAGAAAACAACACAATTACAAGGTCAATCGACCACAAAGCACTCAACACCCGAGCACTTAGGGAAGAAACTATGCTCTCAACAAATTTGTAGTTAACTCTCACAAAAGAAAGGACTAACTAAGGAAACACGTTCCATAGACGACACTCAGGCACAAAAGGCCTCAACAAAACCAAACTCTTCCCGAGACAAATCACCAAAACACCTGACTAGCGCCCCCAGCTAAGTCACTTCTCAAAAATTTTAAATTCCAAATAAAACAACCAACGCAAATCTTTTGTATAAATATAAGGGAAATTATTCTCTTGCTCATGAGGCATTTCTCAAAGAGAATCAAATTTTCAACGTTGGCATTCTGAAGAAAAAAAAAATTTGCAATTCCCACGTGAAACTTAAAAATTTTGCAAACATTTTTCATAAACAAGATGTCACCCATAACACATGACCATCCACGATTTAAATTAAATCAGTTTCTCAACAATATTACAATTCAACTATCAACCACCTGACCCATTACTAGTCACCCTGTCTCTATTCGAGAGGCAACCTACAGTATACATCACAACACATATTACCCACATGCATTTCTTCCAAACCCAACGATTTCCAATATACATGAATCACAATTTCATATCATAGTCAAAGTTCATGATATGTTCCTAGTTCTACAATACATTCAACACATGCAATGTTACATTAAACTTCCATTTCAAGGCAAGTTTCAAAATATTTCCGTAAACCAAAACATATGCAATGTTTTTCAACTTAAGACATAGTCAATGCTCTCTAAAGTTTTAACAAAACAACAAGGATACAACGCATGCTCAAACATCCACAAATAGATCCGGATATTTCTCTCGGACCTGAAATTCACTTACCCAAGTGGTTTTCTCCAACCCCGTTATGTTTCCACAACACCTCATTTAATGGAAGGGCCCCGTCCTCCAAGACCCGATAACAATGACAATAGTAAGCCACACGCAACCACTACAGTGTTCTGAGACATCCACAACATCTCGACTACCAACAATACTCAAACCAGTATTTAGTATTTACTACCCCAACATAGGAAATATGAAATCATTTGTACACAAGGCTTCCAGTCAACTTTCACAAAACAGGAATGCAAGACGAAGCAAGGGTAAGGAACAACATTACGGCCCATTTACACCCTAAAATTTTAAGGTCTTACCAAAGACACATAACATGTAACCAGCCACTCAGGCTAGGTCAAATCTAACTTCCCACAAAATATTCTATTCAGGTTAAAGAATCTGTTTTATTTGCTCTGTTTGTTTCAAAGCACTCGTTTTTTTCCAAAGGCATTCAGACTTACACCGTCACCACTTAAACACGTCATTTACAACTGGCCACTGCCGAACTCAAAGATTCTCCTCAAATTATTTTTCGAAAACGAGGATCGCAAACTCACATTTTGATTCGAAATCATTTTAGTTTATGAAGAGTACTCAATGTCCCTCAAGCGAATCACAACGTAACCAACCCACAAAACCCGCCATACTCACAATGATGACGCAATCCCCAAAAACAGTACTTTCATGATAGGGACTCCTAAATGTTTGAAATTCCCAACAACGCAACCACATAAAGGATAACTTTGCACACCCCTGTGCCTTACAACGCATAAACAAGGACGAACGAGTCAAAACGACTTTAACAGAGTGCCTCACTCACTCTACACAACCTTACTTCCTCACTTGTACCATCACAATTCAAACTGGATGACGGACACTTATATCAAAGTGACCCAGCTTTACCAAACCTCAAACCACGCGATTCCATCAGTAACCACATTATAGCCTCACCAAGGCATTTGCCTGGGATTCCCTAAGAGTGATCCCCTTCTACACATCATCTACTAACAACATACGAACCACGCACTATCACACACCGCACTATGCAAAACTTCCTCATTTAGAGATTTCACTCACCACCTCGACTGAACTTGAAGTAACAGAATTTGCATACCCCTTCCCTCATACCGAGTTAACTGATAGGGTTTGCTACACCACGACATTTAACACTACCAAGTAACTGTTCGTACCGAACACCAGCAAACATAGCACCTTCATCCGCAAACACCATACCATTGTGACTCCATCCACGGGTCACACCCTAACCACGGGCTATACGCCCAATCAACCCCTCCGATAGCATCTCCTGACCTAACCAGTGCTAAGGTACAAACCTATCGCATTCGATCATAACAAAGGAGCCCGAAAACTTAGGAGACACCCATATACTACTACCCGAGATATAGCACCAGCTGCTCACAACACACCACTCTCCGATGGCAACAACCACAACCTTATATAGAGACTAACACTCCCTCAATCGAAACGACCAGTCAGTACATATGCAAATTTAGCAACATTGCCTACAACGAAGGTACAAGTCTATTCCTAACTAGATTATGCACTATGACCCCGTAAAATACCATGTTAAATACATACCACATCTAGTATTAGTCATACACTTCACATCCCCTTGAGGAGTTCCCGCGACAGTAGATCAACATCACTTTTACGCACATAAAATCAATTAGATAACACTAATGAGATTCCGAACACCCGGCAAGTAAACCTATTCTCGCCCCCTAGTAATCCTGACTGAGATACGCATCCCTCAGTAATCCTTCCAAATTTGAAAACATGGCTCATTAGCCCTCATTTTTTTTTTTCCAAACCAATCACACGCATACAAATGCATTATTATCAAAAATTTTATGGTCTCACAACAACTTATTACATTAATAAAACTTTTAGAGCCACAACATGCTCTAATCTGCCCATTTCAAGAAAATAGATAAGCACAGGCACACATAACTATATATATATATAGGAACAAACAACCTCGATGTTCTGACAATTCCAAAACACATTGGTTACACAACAAAACCCAATGATTACAAAATGATAATCCACCGATTACTAAACGGATTAGTCAAAACAAAACCACCCCATCGGTATTACCACCACTACCGTCTCTCACTGGATCGCTAATGTTGGTCATCCTCAGACCCAACATATCCTATGAGCTTACAAGCCACGGACAAGAACTACTGATGTGCCCTAACCGGCCTCACTTGGAACAACTGTAAACTTCCCCAAGTGGGACTTGAGAACTCAATTCTCCTGAGGCCCTCGAAGTTTGGCCTGATTGTTCCCCAAAACGATACTGCCCCTGTCCAGTCGAATAAGGCTGGACCCGACTAGGTTGTAAAACCCCCCAAAGAAGCCCCCTACTGGGTACAGAAATGTTTGAGATGACCCGGCCGATTACATACCCAACAAAAGAGCGGCTCCCTAGCACGAGACTGGTTCAAAGTCTGAGCTGATGGAGACCCCAACAACTGCTTCCCCACTGAGCATTCGATCGACCCAAATCCTGGTTGGCTAAAAGATTCTGGTGGGGCAAGTATTGGTCGAACTGTCAACCCATCCCTCTTCCTCTATGGGCAAGCTGGGGACTTGTGACCTAGCTGACCACATTTGAAACAAGTGATAATCTGAACCTCTCTAGACCTCCCAACAGAAGAGTCTGAAACCCCTGACGAAGAAAAGAGCTTAGCCTGGGACTGAGCATACTTTCGCCTCCACCTCTTATTGGGCCTAGAGTACCTATAAGTTGTGGGAGTCACCGAGATGGCCTCCTCCCTGATCTGACCAACATTCTCAACTATGGGCTCTTCCCTATTTTGCCCCATAGCTAGCACCGCTGCCTTAACAAGAGCAGCCGCCTCAACAAGCACACTATAACTCCTATGTCAAGACCCCACTATCCTTTCACGGATGTCGTCACACAGCTTACTCTCAAACTCTGAACAACGCAATTCCTCCATCTCCACCAATTCTAGAGCAAACCTCGACAGGTTAGCAAACCATCTTTCAAACCCTACCAAAGGTGTAGTACCTTGGCGTAACTCCACAAACTGTTTCCGCAACTCGTCCCGAGCGGAAGGAGGGAAATCACAACTTCCTCGCCTAGGCATCCTAGTAAAAGTAACAAAGGTATTAGCACAACAACAAGGGTGCCGAGACTATCTCACTAGCGTCCTAACACGATGGACGGCTGTAATTCATCCCACATAAGCACATAAACACATAAGCACTTACGAATTTCATTTCCGGATAATGATAGTCCCGAGGCGTTACTAGAGTTCCGGTTAGAAACAGCATTGATCAAGTGCTTTTCCAACAAGACTCACAGAAACCCAAGGATCCAATCAACATCCTAGAAACTACATCCCATACCTATATAATCACATAAACATGTTATCACATAAGCATATAACATTACATCTAAGTCTCTAACAAGCGAGACAAACCCATTGTGATACTAATCACTTCCCACGTACCCAAAGGATTCGAACCGGGTACGCTCTCATACCAAGTTGTAATGACCTCAAAATAAACCTATAAATCATCCAACAATAGCATGCTTAAACATAAGTAAATAAAGCATAAATATATTCCATCAGAGTAGTCTTTACAAAATGTATTACATGTTGACTTCAAAAGTAAATGCCCTATGGGCTTACAACTTTCCAAGTCAACACTTGGTTACAAAAAAAGAGAGTACTAACTCTATACAAAGAAAGCCCTTGGCTGGATATACATGTAATACAATCAAAAACACAAAACAGCTCAACAGTCTCAAGCCTCCGAAGCTATGTCCTTGGAGGTGGCATGCTACCTGTACCTGAAAATGTTGTCCCATATAGGGTGAGCCATAGCCCAGTAGAAATATAGTAAACCAACTATAAACAATGACTAAAATAACAGCATTCGATAGATGGTCCCCACTTATATTTCCACTTATAACACGTTACAGTTTCATGACATTTAAGTCTATGTTACATTTCAGTTCCCATTTCTTTCTCAACTTTGAGTTTGAAAACAAGGCTTAGAACCTAGCCAAATAACTTAATGAGATAAGACTCATCCTTAAAACACTTTCGAAATTCATGATGGATACACATTTTGGTGTTGTATCAATAACACATAGAAACACTTCTATACTTCACAATTGATAATGATATACATTTTAGTGCTATATCAAATCAATTCAAACACTTCCATAATCCACACTTGATACACATTGTAGTGCTGTATCAATATCACAAGAAAACACTTCTAATTCGCAGCCTGATACACATTGTAGTGCTGTATCAATATCA
>NW_021026384.1:951112-1051573 GCF_004153795.1 Camellia sinensis | reverse complement strand
ATATATATATATATATATATATATTGAGAGTGTCCTTAGCATGTTGTGTCCCTCATTGTTTGAAAATTTGCGTGTCCGTGTTGTGTCCATGCTTCATAGGCAGATCTTTCTAATACTAAGCTTTCTGATACATCGATTGAGTTTAATGTGAAGCTTAACACTACTGATGATGTCCCTCTGGATTATCCTACTTTATATCGAGAGCTTGTGGATTGTTTGGTCTATTTGACTGTCACTCACCTTGATCTTGCCTATGTTGTTCATGTGATTAGTCAGTTCGTTTTGCTTCTTGTTCCACTCCGTGTCGTGTTTGTGCTTCATAGGCAGATCTTTCTAATACTAAGCTTTCTGATACATCGATTGAGTTTAATGTGAAGCTTAACACTACTGATGATGTCCCTCTGGATTATCCTACTTTATATCGAGAGCTTGTGGATTGTTTGGTCTATTTGACTGTCACTCACCTTGATCTTGCCTATGTTGTTCATGTGATTAGTCAGTTCGTTTTGCTTCTTGTTCCACTCCGTGTCGTGTTTGTGCTTCATAGGCAGATCTTTCTAATACTAAGCTTTCTGATACATCGATTGAGTTTAATGTGAAGCTTAACACTACTGATGATGTCCCTCTGGATTATCCTACTTTATATCGAGAGCTTGTGGATTGTTTGGTCTATTTGACTGTCACTCACCTTGATCTTGCCTATGTTGTTCATGTGATTAGTCAGTTCGTTTTGCTTCTTGTTCCACTCCGTGTCGTGTTTGTGCTTCATAGGCAGATCTTTCTAATACTAAGCTTTCTGATACATCGATTGAGTTTAATGTGAAGCTTAACACTACTGATGATGTCCCTCTGGATTATCCTACTTTATATCGAGAGCTTGTGGATTGTTTGGTCTATTTGACTGTCACTCACCTTGATCTTGCCTATGTTGTTCATGTGATTAGTCAGTTCGTTTTGCTTCTTGTTCCACTCCGTGTCGTGTTTGTGCTTCATAGGCAGATCTTTCTAATACTAAGCTTTCTGATACATCGATTGAGTTTAATGTGAAGCTTAACACTACTGATGATGTCCCTCTGGATTATCCTACTTTATATCGAGAGCTTGTGGATTGTTTGGTCTATTTGACTGTCACTCACCTTGATCTTGCCTATGTTGTTCATGTGATTAGTCAGTTCGTTTTGCTTCTTGTTCCACTCCGTGTCGTGTTTGTGCTTCATAGGCAGATCTTTCTAATACTAAGCTTTCTGATACATCGATTGAGTTTAATGTGAAGCTTAACACTACTGATGATGTCCCTCTGGATTATCCTACTTTATATCGAGAGCTTGTGGATTGTTTGGTCTATTTGACTGTCACTCACCTTGATCTTACCTATGTTGTTCATGTAATTAGTCAGTTCGTTTTGCTTCTTGTTCCATACATTGGGCTGCTTTGGTTCAGATTCTCTACTATCTCTGAGGTACTATCTTTCAAGGCTTGCTATTGTCTTCTACTTCCTGTTTGGACTTTGTGGCCTATGCTAATTCTGATTGGGCTGGTGATGTCAATGATTGTAAATCTACTTCTGGTTTCTTCATGTTTCTTAGTGATTCCTTGATTTCCTGAAAAAACAAAAAACAAACTGCTGTTGCCCCCTATTCTACTGCCGAAGTTGAGTACCATTCTATGGCTCATGTCACTGTTGAGATTGTCTGGCTTCTTTGTCTCTTGTCTGACTTGGGAGTTCCTCAATCCTTTTCGACCTCTCTCTACTACGAAAACTGAAGTGCTATTTAGATTGCCCATGACACCATCTTTCATGAACAGATGAAGTACATTGATATTGATTGTTACTTCATCCATCAACATCTGCAATCTGGCTGTATCTTGCTTCCTTGCCCCTTTGGCTCTGCAACTTGTTGACTTCTTTAGGGCCCCGTTTGTTTTGGGAGATAGAGGAAGGATTGGGATTAAGATTGAGATGAGACTCACTAATATTGTGTTTGTTTTGGGAGATAAAAAGGGGATTCATAATCCCCTCCAGATTAGGATGGGCCTTGGGGAGGGGATTATGATGGAGTTTTGGGACTTGGTATTAGAAAATAGTCCGCCGGACTATTTTTATTTTTATTTTTTTTACATGTTGGGCATTTTTTTTTTAACATTAATGTTTAATTTTTTGTATTTTTTTGTAAAGTAAAAATCATAGTTTTTTTTTATTTTTTATTTTTTACATGTGTTGGCATTTTTTTTAAACATTAATGTTTAATGTTTTTGTATTTTGTTATTTGTTTTATTAATTTATATGAAAATAATTTAACAATCCCTACACCAACAATTATCATCAAAACAAACACAATTTTACTTAATGCCCTCACTAATAACCTCCTCACTATTAATCCCCTCACTATCAATCCTCTCCATTCTACCTCTGAAAACAAACCGGCCCTAGTAAGACTTACAATATTGCTCGGTTTCAGTTTCATCTTGGCAAACTCTTGGTGTTTTCTGCTAAAACACCGTGAGCTTGAGCAAGAGTGTAAGAATATTGGTGTATTCTTGTATATATGGTATGGTATATTTTGTATATATATATATATATATATATACATATATATTCTGAGAGATTGTGAGATATTCTATTTTCTTTTTAGTCTTGGGGTTAGGATTGCTGTATAAACAAATGTATTCTTTGTATTATACACACAGTTGAATATACAAATTCATTAAGAAAACTAGAAGTTCTAACTTATTTTGGAAAACCTTTGACAAGATTTAAAAGCTCCTGCCTTCTGAAGTATCATTATTATTTCTTCTTAATTTTGCTCTGCCAAAAGGATAAAGTTCTCAGTTTAGTAAAGTTACATCTTACTTCCAAATTAAAAGTTGTTAGAAGAATGAGGTTGTGGCTAGTATGTATGGATTTTATCTTACCATGTAATACTCCCTTTATCCCAAATCGTTGGTCCATTTTCATTATTGCAGACATCTCAAAAAATATTTACATTAAATTTTTTTTTTTTACCAACTATTTTGAAGAGTGTTTCTACAAGAACTAACTGAGATATTTTAGTTTGTGTAAAAATTTGATATATATATATTTTTTTTTAATGAAAATATATTATTATTGATCTGATTAACAGGCACGAATGCCGAAAATGGACCAACAATTTGGGATGCATTATGCCGTTTTGTAACATGTCCTTGGTGCTGCCAACTTTTTCGTTTTCTGGGGCTGATGGGTAGTTTCAAGGCCTTTGCTTGGGATGATTGAGTGCAAAGATAGCTGACATTTTCTTGTGAATAAATGAATAAACTGTCTTTGTTTGAGTTAAAATTATGTTTCTCAACATAATTCCAGTTTACTTTTTTGTGTTTGGACTCACTTTGTTTCGTGCCCACAACTGACAGTTGTTTGTGGCGACTTGTTCACCTGCTCGAGATAGTGGTGCTGGTTATGTGGCTTGGGGACACTCTACCCTTGTTGGCCGGTGAGTCTATAATTGTTATTATTTATATGTTATATGCTGGTGGTGATATCTCTTTGTTGCCTTCCCAATCGTGAGCTAAACAAGTTTTGAGCATCAAGTCTTTCTATTCATGATTTATGAATGCAAACAATTACCAAGGCACTAAAACCGAAATGAACATGGCAGTTTGGAGAAGTCATTGCAACAACAGAGCATGATGAGGCAATAGTCATAGCAGAGATTGATTATTCCCTAATTGACCTCAGAAGGTGAGCATGCTTTCTATGGTGGCCCAGAAAATCTGTGGTTTTGATAATAACTTCACTGAGCTATTATCTCTGGAATTCTGTGATTGTTAATGTCAAAACCTTTTAATTCACATCATTACATACCCAGAATTTTACACAAATATCAAATATGTGGTCTAGATTCATTCTATGCATGACCTCACAATACACCAATTGAATCTCAACCACACTTATTTCATTCTGGATAAAATTCTTGATAAATTTTCTGGGTAGTAGCTTTAATTTTTTTTTACTTCACTGGTTATTAGTTCTTAAAGAGAGTATCTGGAACGATTCAGTAGCCGGAAAGAAGCAGATAACTGAATTTGCAATTTGTGGCAACATTATGTTCGATTTGATATTGGAAATATATTTCCATTAAATAGAATGGAGGCTGTAAGAGGCCCGACTTTTATTTTGCATGCATTTATTCTTTTGTTAACCAAATTTTAATTTAAAAACATGCAGAACATATCTTCCATTTTAGAAGCAAAGACGAGGGGATTTGTACCAGTTGATAGATGTTCAGAGGCTGAATTCCATGATACGCAAGTGGCAAAATTCAGAAACTGCCAAGGGTGTGAAGATGCTGAGTTCTATTAGTAAAGAGGCTCTAAATGGGCATCTGTAACATTCTGCAGCTGGTAAGTATGAGATTTTTTGCATATATATATATATATCATCACACCAAATATTTGTTTATCATTATCATACAACAGATCTGCTCAAATCCAACAGAATTCAACACACACATACACACACAAAGATGGAAGAAACCTAAGATCTTTATGTCGGATCTGTCTGTAATTGAGAGGAGAAGGGAAGGTTTCGGCGGCGGCGGGTGGATCTGTAGATCGGCGAACTCTTTCTCCGATCATTCTCTGAATCGCCTCCGCCAACGAGCTTCGACTCTAGCACCGCCACAGAAGTTATCCGAGCCTCGGTGATGTAGTAGTCGAAGGAGATTGGTTGTCTCGCTAGCATTGGATTCAATGAGTTGGATGGTCGGCGACGATGTTGCAGACGGTGACGGAGCCGTAGATCACGGCGATGGTGGCGGATGAGCTGCCGACGGCGTGGACTGAAACGACGATGACTAGAGTTTGGTTTGGGCAGATAAAAGGAGAGAAGAGATTGGGATTTTAAAGTCACTATCACAGAAGCTTTCTCTCAATAATGTGTTTGCTTGGTTTTCCAATCTCCTTTGATCTGAGCAAACCAGACACACAGAGACATCTCTCTCTCTCTCTCTCTAGTTTTTCAAATCCATTTTACTTTTCTTCTTTTATTTCTTTATTTTTTCTTTCTTATTATTATTATTAAAAAAAAACAAAAAACACGCCGGTTTTAACAAAACTATGGGCCAAGACACCCACGTGGGCTTGTCCTCTCTCTCTCCTCCGTTTAATTTCAAAATCCATTATTTTTATTTATTTTCTCCAAACCACTTTTACTCTTTTTTAAATATTCACTTTTATTTATTATATAATCAACATACCCATCATTCTTTTCCCCACTCACATATATTATACTAGCCTTCATTGATTCCACTGGCTTCCAACACTTCGTTTTATTTATTATTATTATTATTATTATTATTTTCACCAAAAAAAAAAAACAAAACAAAACAAAACTACATTCATTCCAGTTGATTTTTCTGCCTTACCACACCTCCCATTCGAGTTTGCAAAACACACTTGTTTTATTCATATCAGGGATTCACCCCGCTCACCATTCTACGACAAAAAAAAACCACAACAAAACAACCACACCTACAATGGGATTTTTCTTCTCTACTCTGCCGCCGGTCTTTTCTTCTTGCCTCCGTCCTGGGCGGCCCTTGACGGTGCTACCTCTGTGTTTCCCGCGCTGCCGAGCACGTTCACTCCCTCCTGCTCCTCCACTGCAGCATATGGCGGACCTCCAAATCGAAACATAACGGTGGCCTTCCGCTTCAGCTCCTTGTTTTCCGCCTTTAGTACACATATTTCTGCTCGCGCATCCTTATACATGCGCTGGAGCAGAGCCAGTTGGGCGTTTAACTGCTGCACCTCATTTGTCCTACTCTGAAGCCGGTGCGACAAGTTTGTGACTGCAGTCATCGTCTCCACACATGACTTCAATGTATACTGATTCGCCTCAATATCTGATTGCGCTGCCATTCTTTGCTCCACAGACCGCATAGGAAAGGTCAACGGAGCAAACTCAGGGGCGCTTGGTTGAGGTTCAAGGGCAACTGCACTAGTTATCTCTCTTGTGGACTCGTTGAGGTCTGGAAAGAGAGTGAGTAGACCACGGGAAGAAGAGGCCATTTTCTGGGCAACAGAGTGTTACAGAGTATCTCTCTCAGCAAACGAAGAGTTTTTCAGAGGTTTTTAGCAGGTTTTTGTCTCAGCCTTTGCCTCAGCCTCAGCCTCCGCATTGGTTTATATCGACAATGACGACGCAGCCGACACGCCGCTCTGTCGCTCACGTGCATCGCCGCGTGTCTGGCGCGCCTTTTGATGGCTCGCCGCTCGATGCTTTCTGTCAGGCACGGCTTTTGATGCAGTGGGCGCGCCTTTTGAGGGCGCGACTTTTGAGGGCTCGATATATATATCCATGTATACATATTTGGGCAGCCTATATACACCATCATACAGTGTATTCTAAATCGGTCTGGCATGACCCCATAAACTGTCCCGACATTGATTCCGGTTAGCTTTTACAACGGTCCGGCATGACCCCATAAACTGTCCCGACATTGATTCCGGTTAGCTTTTCCAACGGTCCGACATGACCCCATAAACTGTTCCGACATTGATTCCGGTTAGCTCCAACACCGGTCTGACACCACCATACAGTGTCTTCACCAACGGTCTGACACGACCATACAGTGTCTCCTATCCTCTTTTATTTTATATATTTTCTTATTTTGTTACTCTTTCCAAACTCAAGTTGATTTGTGTCTCTCCTCCTTGAGTTTGCGGGGGGCTGTTAAAACTTACCACTGCCACCTACTCCACCTACTACACACCTATACCACTACCACCTACTACTACCTACTCCACCTACTACACACCTACCTACTCTACTCTTCTATATATAGGCATCATTGTAAACATATTCTACATCAATCAATAATACAATTCTCTACTTCTTTTTATACATTGAATTTAACAACCTCACAATACACCAATTGAATCTCAACCGCACTTATTTCATTCTGGATAAAATTCTTGAGAAATTTTCTGGGTAGTAGCTTTAATTTTTTTACTTCATTGGTTATTAGTTCTTAAAGAGAGTATCTGGAACGATTCAGTAGCCGGAAAAAAGCAGATAACTGAATTTGCAATTTGTGTCAACATTATGTTCGATTTGATATTGGAAATATATTTCCATTAAATTGAATGGAGGCTGTAAGAGGCCCGACTTTTATTTTGCATGCATTTATTCTTTTGCTAACAAAATTTTAATTTAAAAACATGCAGAACACATCTTCCATTTCAGAAGCAAAGGCGAGGGGATTTGTACCAGTTGGTAGATGTTCAGAGGCTGAATTCCAAAGTACACAAGTGACAAAATTCAGAAACTGCCAAGGGTGTGAAGATGTTGAGTTCTAATAGTAATGAGGCTCTGAATGGGCGTCTGTAACATTCTGCAGCTGGTAAGTATGAGATTTTTTGCCGAAAGAAACAACATCTACTGAAAGAAACGAATCAAACCATTAGAGTGGTGTCTCATTAGGATGGACTCTGAACCCGTTCGAAAACTAGAAATAATGGGGTTCAACTATGCTCTGTCTTTGATTGAAAAGAGATTCATGGAAAATAAAAACATTTTATGGCAAGATGTTGCATTCTGCTTTGGTTGTGTTTGTATGGGTTCACATCCCTTTTATGAAAAAAAATGGGAATTACGTCCTGTCCCGGGAAATTACAAACACACCCTTGAGATTTACTTAAATTATAAATTAACCCCTGCGGTTCTAGAAATTTCACTATGCCCCCTAAGGTTTCTAATTTCATAACAAATAGGTCCTTTTTATAATAAATCATTAAGTTAATTAACAGTTTTTAATAATGTTAAAATTTTATTTCAATTAATAATTTAGATAATTTTATTATTGTACAGGTGAACAGTTAGAAATTTCACTTTTTCAATTAATTCTATTAAATAAAAAAATTTGATAAGGAGGTATTTGTAATTTTTCAAATCACAGGGGGCAATTCACCTCAGGGGTATATTTGTAATTTATCCATTTTATAATAATTTCATAAATATATTTTAATTGAAAAATTAGATAATTTTATTTTTGTGTAGAAGATTAGTTAGGATTTTTATTTTTTCTATTAATTCTTTTAAATAAATTTTTTTGATAAGTATTTGTAATTTTCAATATTATAAGGGGAAAACTTCAAGGAGTGTTGTAATTTATCCTAAAAAGTAATTGCCCATTACCATTCATTGGTGTGGTCACATGGCAATGCCAAAAATAATCTAATTCTCCATTTGTGCTGTGTTGGTACTACATGAGACTTATACAGGGGAGGGGTGAGATTGATTTGTGGCATTAGTATTGAGTTTTACTGCTATTATGTGACTCTTTCTCTGGCATACTTCTATATAACAAAATTAAATCAAGCCTTGGGACCCAATATTTAGATTTCGACTATTGCTTGTCGATTTCTCTTCAGTCCTTAATCAGATTAGAGATGTGTTCGGTCTATTGGACCTATTTTTGAGTCTCATCTCGATGATTTGAATTGTTCATATTTTAAGATTCTTGCAAAAATTCAGTCGATCGGATAACAGAAACGACGTGTTCGGATCAGTTTTGAAAGAATCGTTTATTTTCTCTCTGATTACTTTTTTGTACAAAATTGATCTGAACATGTGGTTTCTGTCATCCAATTGACCTGATTTTTTGCAAACATGATATACTCGATAAATCCTAAAACATGAACAGTTCAGATTATCAAAATGAGGCTCAAAAGTGGGGCTATTGAGCCGAACAACATCTCTCCAGTTCGCTTAAGGGGATTGGAGAGAAGCTCAGCTCAAAAAGAAAACCAATACGAAAATTGTTACGCTCTTATTTTTAAAAATTAATTAACCTTTTAAGTGTAAGATTGTTAATAAGTAAAACTCATTTTCTTACTGATTTATTATCAAAATTACTTTCCTTAATTTATTTATTTTCATTAAATTGTTGGGTTTACCTCATAAAACATCCTTGCAAGCCCTTAGTTAGCTAACCTTGAAAATTGTGTTCAACTTCCCTTTGCTGAACGTGGAGGGACAGAAGATGGGTTTCTAAGTGAAACTGGCTTACATTATAAAACATGTCAATTTCATTCTTTGTAAAGAAGACAATGCTTGGGGCTTATTTGGCAACTTGGCTTAGCCTAAAAAAAAGTTGAAAGAACTTAAAAAGGGGAAATTCTATTTTCACACATCAAATCCTCTCTATGTACATTATTTCTAAGCATACACACTTAATGAATTTGAAATCTCATTTTTTACTCAATACACAACTTTATTATACCAAAAATGCCCTAATCTTCCTCCTTCACACCACTATTACCACCAATATCTGTACCTCCTGCTGTACCAAACCACCACCTCCGACTACCGTCGCAGCCCAATTCATATTGCTAATGACTGATAACAGTCCCGACCACCATTACTGACAGAGAAAAGATCTAGAAAATCCAGGTCTAGGGTTTAAAGAGAAGAAGAAGAAGAAATGAAAGAGGAGGTTAGCTATGGCAATTGCGGTGGATTGGTTCAGGCTAGTTAGGTGGCATTCACATCATCCATTGTGTCATGGGACCCATGGTGCCAGTCCCGCTCTAGGATTAGCTGTCGGGCTAGGATGGCTGCGCGATTTTTTGCAATGAGCTCACGAAGCGCAGCGCTACATCTTACGAAGAGATCAGAGGACGAAAACCAAGAATTGTTCTTCCAAGATGATGATAGAAGAGAGAGAGCACGCCCTATCGGTAATGTCAAGTAGGAAAATCTCTCAGCCATCAATTTATTTTCTGTTAGAAAAGGAAGTTTACATTTTTAGTTCTTCGAGTTTCAACTGAACTTTCATGATATTTGACGACATATTGATGAATATCAGTATCGGCAGTCCAAAATGCTTGAAATTTCAACGACGAGACTTAGGGTTTCTGTTGGAAAGAAAAGGGTATTTTGATATTTTTATTTTAGGACAAAAATATAAAAAAGATTCATTAAGTGTGTGGGTTGAGATAATTTGATGTGTGGAAATAGAATTTTCCCTTAAAAAGTCACTAAAAAGGGCAAAAGATCATTAAAAAAAATAGAGTTAAATATCTTATTAATTCATGGTTTTTGATGTGTTTAAACAAAATTTATTTTCAAATATATTAACTTTTTTTCACCTCATGAAAAAATAAAAAAGACACTAAAAATTTAATTTTCAAACGAGACTTTAATTCTTTACAAAAACATGTGATTCAATTAAGTACGTAGTTGTAATCCTCTCAACTATGCAGCGCCTAAGGTTCTAATTTGTAGATAGTGCCATTATCACCTATAATCCTCGATCAAGTTTGTTAAATCAACCAAAATCAGGACACTTGAAAACTAACAAAATTAGGCTTCAAAATCGGGACACCCAAAAATCAATCAAATATAGTAAATATCACAACTCAATTATTTAATACTTAGCTACATTACCACTTTCTACACTTAGATTGTTTCTAACATTAGGCTATTTTCTCAACAAATCATCTTTCTAACAAAATTGACCAAATTACCCCTATGATTGTAATAGTAACATATTCTAAGTATGACATGACCAACTTGTCCCCAAGGACCAAATCACCAATTTATGCCTAAGGGTCCAATTACCAAAACGCCCAATGGTTCAAATTATCCAGATCCCCCAAACACACAAAATTACTAATTTACTCTGGGTGATTCTACTTACACCACTACTTTATCTCTTTACACCCTTCATATGAGTTTTTTTTTTCCTTTCCAATTTTTTCCATGTGTGAAATTACCTTTAAGGACAAAACACTAAAATTAAATATATTTTGTTATCTCTTTACATCCCTTAGTCTTCAATCATTACTCCTCTTTTTCCTTTCTTAATTTTTTTTTTCTCTTACACATATCTTTTCAAAAAGTGAAAATCATAATATTTTAATCATTAAAGAAAGTAATGAATGAAGAAACGGCAGTGAAGAACCATCAAAAAAGTGAAATGGTGAGTTTTTTTATTTATTTATTTGATAGGTTTTTGTTTCATTTTTCTGGATTGGTATTCAACTTTCACTCGGTGGTTCAAAATCGAACAAAATAAAATAGTCCGACATCACATTGCCAAACAAAAAATAAAAGTCTAGTAACCAACTACCGAATAAAAGATACATTTCCGGTAACCCCAAACCGAATTTTTTTAATTTGTTCGGCTTCTCATTACCATGTATTTTCAGTTTTATTTTTTTTATATTTTTTTATTTTTTTGCCTGGAAGGTTATACTTGTACTCATTGCAACAACGCAAGTACTGCAATATTAGTGGACTCTAGTTATGAATTCATTACAGACGAGGTTTGTTAAGTTTTTTTTATGAATACGATTTTTTTTTATTTTTAATTTGTATTGAGTTTTATTAATAATTTGACGTATAAATGTATTTATTATCTTTAGATTTTTCGTAGTCATGAAACATTAATTAAATGGGCTTCTGACGCTTGGAAGAAGATTGGATTTTTCATTGTTATAAAGACATCAGATGCGGGAGGCAATGGCAGAAAACCAAGACTTACACTTGCTTGTACAAGAAGTGGTTATTATAGAGACAACAGGAAGATCATAGGAGAACGATTGAGGTTGACAGGTTCTAAAAAGTGTGGATGTCTATTTCTATTAAGGGGAAAAAAAATAGATTGATGGATGCAAATAATGACATATTTTATGGATACTTTATAGATATTCGTACACTTAATGTTTTTATGAATAATTTTATAGATACTTTTTATGTATGATTTTATGGATGCATGTTTGATTTATAAATTTTTTTATGGATGCTTCAAGGAAAAAGTAAATTTTTTAATGTACAACGACAGGGACCTAAACAATTCTATTGTAATTTGGCAACATGACACTAGAGTAATCCCATTTTTGTAACAATTTATTACTGAACATGCACTTCACAAGTGGCCCAAATTAATTTCTTGTTATCCTCTAATTGGACGATAACATAATGCTGGGAAAAAAAATATTGTCCGGTAACATGACACTGGAGTAATTCAAATTAATTAGCGTTGTATTACCGAACAGGCTTACCACAAATTAAAAAATCATTGTATGGAAGAAAGTATCTCTGTAAATGTATAGCAACAAAATGCTGGAGAGATCTATTTTTTCTGGCAGTATAACACCGGAATAATATAAATTGTTTAGCACCTGGTTACCAAAATTAGTGGTGTAAAGAGATGAAATAGTTAATTTAGGGTTAGTTTTGGTAATATATTGAGAGTGTAATGAGAATTACATTTTTTTAGTGGTGTAATGAGATGGAGCGTGTAAAGAGATTAAATAGTGGTTGTGCGGGGAGCAAATATTCAGGCAAGCCCGCACTCTTTTCTTCCAAGCTCCGTTTCTATCCGATCACCTGCGTGCACAACAGCAGTGAGCTACCCGGCGGTGTGTGGCCGGAAAACCCCTCCGACGATCAAGTTAGCACACACCTGAGGATAGAGAGAGTGAAGAGAGAGTTGAGTGTAAGTATTTCTCTCACCAAATGTTCGTCTGTCCAGCATGGGGGGCACAGACTTGCTTATATACCTTCTGCGCCCCAAATCTACTCACATTCGTCTCTCGACACGTGGTGCTGCTATCCCATCTGTCAGCACAAATCTTGCTGAACATCACCTAACCCAACTGCCAGGCCACTATATTAGGAGCTCAACAGCTGGTCTGTAGCATCTCGGCTGTCAACGGCCATGCTGCATTTCATGCCCAATTGCTCCAAGAACTGAGATCCTTTCCAGTCATGCTCGGCAGCATTCCAGCGAAGCCGACCTTGAGATTGGTCGTACCGGTCAACCAAAGGCCTTCTTACCGGGCTTCTGGCACAAGTTTCTCGGCTGGGCTAACGGTGTGTGCCTTTGACCAAGCAACGCAAGTTACACGGTTATCACTTGCGCAAATCCAAGTAGCTCGGTCCATCTCTGAGCAGCCCCAACTCCAGGCAAATCCAAAGTTATCGCGGCCCAACGCACCATTGGGCCTCCAATTTGCTCAGCCTCTAACTCGGCCCATATCCGGCTCATAATTCTCCCTCTCAATTGCCCCTTAATTCCGTCCGCGCAAGCGTGACTGGGATTACCAATTCTGACCGGGGTAACACTTCCTCGGTCCTCAGTTTGCAATACGGTGACCAGGCTACTTAACATGTCTGTCTTCAAAACCTGCCCGATCGATGCCTCGATTCACCATCCTGTCTCTTCAGTACTGACGCCGCCGTCAATAGGGACGCGTGTCGTGGTTGATTGGCCTCGAGCAGCCAAACATCACGTCCATTCAGATTCAAATTTTCGGCGGTCGTCTTCATCTCTATAAACATGTTGAACCTTCTTTCATTCCAACCTTACTGACTCTCTCTCCTCCTTGTCGATCCAGAGCTTCTGCCTTCGCTTGCTTGCCATTGCTGAGTTCGTCTTCGAAGAGAAGACTTTGCCCTCTCCTGGTAAGTTCTTCGAGCCTCGTTTTTGCTATTTCAGTTGGTATTTTCACATATCAGGGCACTGAATCCATAGGTTTTAGGGCCTCCCCCACCCAAAACCTTCAATGCCCCTTAGTTTCTTCACTGTTCTTCAATTTTCCTGATGAACAATGAAGATCTGGGGCGGACTGGGCTCCAGATCTTCATCCGATCCCAAAAATCATTCAGACCGAGCAAATCTTTTGTTTGTCCCAACCTTAGTAGAAACCGGGGTAGCAAAAAGGACTTGGCCGCTCGACCGGGCTAATCTCTGGTTCGCTCGAGTGACCGAGCTCCTTGGCTAGCCTTTACAACCGAGGTGGTTTGGCACAATTTATGACCGAGCTCAAGTCTAGCTCGTTTTGCGCGACCGCGCTCCCACTTATAATTACCCTCCGTTTTCCTGCAGAGTCCAAGGGGACCAAAGACGAATTCTGAGGCTCTCAAGGACCGAGCAGCCATTAATTCCCAGCCTGTGCCAAACCTCCTCAGCCGAGCTAAATTAGTCTACCACATATGGGGAAATTCCACTTCCTTGTGGACACACCTGCTACCTTGGCCGCCTTCAGGGAAGAATACGGTATCCCGGCAGATGTCCATTTGGAACTCACCGAGATGGAAACAACCCCTTGGGGCAGGCTTGACCAATGCCCCTTCACCGTGCTGTCAGTAATTGAAGGAGGCCTCCGCTTCCCGGTCAACCCTTTGATGACCGAATTTCTGCGTCGCATAGGGCTAGCACCCACCCAAGTTTCGACCAATACTTACCAGATAATCAATGGCGTGCACGAGCTAAACAACCGGCTAGGAACAAACTTAGGTTTAGCCGAGATACTACGACAATACACCCTTGGGCACACCGGCAACGGCCTGGCCTATTATTTAAAAATAAGACCAGGCAAAGAGAAAATAGTTACCGGCACCCCGGATAAGGATTTACATGATGACGACTTCTTCTGGGTGTCTGGAAATTATGAAACAGCCAACGTACCGAGCTGGTTCATCAGCAAGAACTTCGGTTCCACATGTAAGCCGCGCTAATTTGCTCGGTTAAATTCCTGCCTTCAACATTCTGTACTTAACCAATTTTTTCTGTTTCTTTTGCAACAATTCAAGCCTTGCAATCTAACTACCAATATCCCAACGTAGAAGCCATCCGGACCGTGCTCCATTACAGCCACTGAGATTGTAACGAGTTGCTCAGCTACACTCCAACCTACAGATACTCAGCTCCACGCCGGAGCAAAGTTACAGACTTTCTCCGTGCTCCGACACCTCCTCCGGACCCAACTCTACCGGATGTGCCGCTAATCCGGCTGACCGAAGAACAAGAGATGGCAAAACGAAGCCTCATCAAGAACCTCCTCACAGCAACCTCAGCCAAGATACTGGGCATCACTACCCATTCTCAAGCTGCCGGACAATCCAGCGGCCCCGTGGTCGCCTTGGCATCTCCAGGCACCGAGCAACCCAGACAAGAAGCTCGCCGGGCTGGCAAAAGGCCTCACGCAGACCCATCTGCCGAGCTGGTTGCCAAGCTAACCACCGAACAACCCACCGTCACTGTCGACCCAACACCGCTGTGGCGACTGCAGCTAAAGCATCGGGGAAAGGACATACCGGCTACCGCTTCCATCAAGGGTGACAAAGAGCACCTGCTCGCCTTTGACCTTTCCAAAGCCCTTCTCCTACCGAGCGACGTGGTCGGCAGCGACCACGTTCCTGACACCCGGTTGGTGAAATCGTCAGTTAAGTCCATGGCCAGGGTAAATATCAATCTTTCACTGAAATTTTTACGAAGTGTTTGCACGGTTACCGGCTACCGCTTCCATCAAGGGCGACAAAGAGCACTTGCTCGCCTTTGACCTTTCCAAAGCCCATCTCCTACCGAGCGACGTGGTCGACAGCGACCACGTTCCTGACACCCGGTTAGTGAAATCGTCAGTTAAGTCCATGGCCAGGGTAAGTATCAATCTTTCACTGAAATTTTTACGAAGTGTTTGCACGGTTTCTTCTCTGATCAGACTTTCTTCTTGCAAGCCATCCAAAAGCAACAATTGGTCATGGAGCGAATCCATCGACTGCGACAGAAGACGAATGACACTGTCGGCCAAGTTCAGAGTCTTCAAACCGAGCTCGGCCGAGCAAAATCTTCACTGCAAATTGCCAATGCTGACAACAACAGGTTGCTCGGCCAACTTGATGAAGCCGAGAAGAAGAGGGATGAGCTACAGGCTGAGTTAGATGCATCGAAGAAGTCAAGGGAAAAAGAACTTGAGGATGCCAATAACGCCGGCTTTAAGGAGGCCGAAGACAGCTACAAAAAACAAGTCTTTGCCACCCAAGACATCTACTTTAAAACTGGTTGGAAGTCTGCCTATGCTCAGCTCGGTCAAGGTCCCGAGACTGATGTATTTACCTCTCCTCCGGCTGCCTTCCTGCCGGTGTACCTTATGCCCTATGCCAACGACGTCTTCAACGTGTTGCAAGTTGAGGCCGAGGAAGAGCTCGCCAAAGAAACCGAGGCCAATGCCGAGGAGGGAAGCAGCCAAGAGCAGCCCGGAGAAACTGAGACCGATGTCTAGGGGCAAACAACGGTCAACCTGGAGGCAGCTGATGACGAATTCACTAATCTTTCCCCCCTTGTGTAGTTTTCAGTTTTCTTTAATTTTTTGCTTTGCATATGTAACCGGGCTCTCTGCCCCTCCTTTTGTACTTCTTTTTTTATTAATGAAAAAGATCTAGTTTCACCAAGTGTTTGCACGGTCCTAGAGCAGAGTAATTTCAACCGGACAAAATATGTTGGTGAGACAAATTTCATTAATTAACTCATATAACCGAAGTAAATCATCTCGGTAGTACACCCAGAGTTGAGCAAAACTTCAAGTCTTTCAACCGGAATAAACATCTTGGTGAAAAATACCTAAGTTGAACAAAACATCAACTTTTCAACCGGACTAACCATCTCGGTTGAGAATGCTTAAGTTGAGCAAACCTCAACTCTTTCAACCGGAGTAAACATCTCGGTTGAAAGTACCTAAGTTGAACAAAACATCAACTCCTTCAACCGGAATGAACATCTCGGTTGAGAATGCCTAAGTTGAACAAAACATCAACTCTTTCAACCGGAATAAACATCTCGGTTAAGAGTGCCTAAGTTGAACAAAACATCAACTCCTCCAACCGGAGTAAACATCTCGGTTGTGAATGCCTAAGTTGAACAAAACGTCAACTCTTTCAACCGAAGTAAACATCTCGGTTGAGAATACGCAAAACTCAAAGCAACAAAAAATGCTAAGGCAAAGATGAGTCACTTCTATATATTGACAAAAATAAATATTACATGAAGTGTAAGGCAAAAAATTCCTTTGCACAAAAAAGAGAGCAAAAGCTAGAAATAATACAACTTGAGGTTGGCTGCATTCCATGGCCGGGGTATTCCTCTACCATCCAAGTCCTCCAAGTGATATGCCCCCTTGCCCGCCAGACCGGTTATCATGTAGGGTCCTTCCTAATTTGCCCCTAGTTTGCCTTCGCCTGGCACCAGGGTATTGCCCATGGCCTTCCGCAAGACCCAATCACCCACTTTGAACGGTCTGGGGTGCACGGTTTTGTTGTATTTCCTTGAAAGCTCTTGTTGGTAGGCGGCCACATGGATAAGAGCCTTTTCCCGGCGTTCTTCTACTAGGTCCAATTCCAAGGCAATGGTTTTGGCATTCAGCTCGGGCTCAAAACTTTCACTTCTGAGGGTGGGCATACCAACTTCCAACAGAATGACCGCCTCCATGCCATATGCCAAAGCAAAAGGAGTTTTCCCGGTAGATCGCCGCGGGGTTGTTCGGTATGCCCAAAGGACACTGGGGAGTTCCTCAACCCACTTTCCTTTGGCTTTCTCAAGCCTCTTCTTCAGTCTATCCAGAATGGTCTTGTTCGAAGCCTCGGCTTGACCGTTGGACTGCGGGTAAGCCCGAGTAGAGTTGTAGAATTCGATCTTCAAATCTTCACAGAACCCCCTAAACAGGCGGCCGTCAAATTGGGTGCCGTTATCAGAGATCAGAATTTTGGGGACGTCAAACCGCATGACCACATTCTGCCAGACGAACTGCTTCACGTCCTTCTCCTTGATTGATGCCAAAGGCTCCGCTTCAACCCATTTGGTGAAGTAGTTTATGGCCGCGATGAAGAACTTCCGGTTGCCTGGTGCGGTTGGTAGCGGTCCCACTATATCTAGCCCCCACATCGCGAAGGGCCAAGGGCTGGTGAGGAGAAGAAGTTCCCTGGCCGACTGGTGGATCTGGTGGGCAAACTTCTGGCATTTCTCACACTTGCAAACATATTTCTGGGCGTCGGCTTGCACACACGTCCACCAATAGCCTTGCGAAATAGCTCGGTAGGCCAAGGACCTGCCCCCTATATGACTGCCACAGATGCCTTCGTAAATTTTGAAAATGAAGGCTTCCACGCTGCTCGGGTGCACACACTTCAGGTAGGGACCGGTGAAAGACTTCTTGTATAAAGCGCCTGATGGAGAGAGCCAAAGCCGCTCGGACTTCACCCGCACTTTATGCGCTTCCTTCTTGTCGGCTAGAAGGGTCCGTTCTCTGAGAAAGGGGATTATGGGGCCCATCCAAGAAGGACCTAGCTCGGCGCAGAGTACTTCTGTCTGCCCGGCCTCCGCAATGCTGGGCCTCGGAAGGAATTCAAGCAAAAGAGGGTTGGAAGATGTGCTGTCGACCATAGAAGCAAGGCCGGCCAACTCATCTGCTCGACCGTTTTCTTCTTGGCCAATCTGTTGGACCCTGATCGCCTGAAATCGCTTGATGTGGTCTCTGACCAGAGCTTGGTACTTCATCATTCTGTCATCCTTTGCCTCGTAAATCCTAGAAAATTGGTTAACCACAAGCTGGAAATCACTGTAAACCATTAGTTCGGATGCTTGCATCTGAAGGGTGCTCTAGAGACCGGCCAAAAGTGCCTCGTACTCGGCCTCATTATTGGATGCTAGGAAGCCAAGGGTGATAGAATGTTCAATAGTCAGTCCATCTGGCAAAATCAGAACTATACCCAGCCTGACACCGTGACGGTTCGAGGCTTCATCAACAAAAAGTTTCCACATTTCACCGACAAAGAGCTTCCAACACTCTGAGGGGTCCTGAGAAGCTTGAAGGTTGATGGGATCACGATTGCTAGGCTGTTCGGCTTCTGGTCCCGGGCTGAGCGGTTCCACTTCAACCCCCCTTGGTGATTCGGCGCCGGACTCAGCAAGTTGATCCACAATGCCTAAGTCCATAGGCGAATCGCCAAGTTGCGATATTATGCCGGCCTGGGCTGAGCGGTTCCATTTCTTCCCTCCTCGGTGATGTGGTGTCGGACAAAGCGGGTTGGTCAATGACAGCCAACTCCGCTATCGCATCATCGGGTTGTAGTACCGTATTAACTAAAGGGGCTTCGGCGGGGCGCGCAAGCTCCGCGTCGCCAATGCCGCCAAGCTGTGGTATTTCGGTCGAGCTTGCATTCACCTCTTCATCTGCCACGGCAATATCGACCGGGCACACCGGATGAGTTCCAGGTGAGAATTCAGCAACGAAGTCGGCCAGAGTCTGGGCTTTTATGGCTGTGCGCGGCTGGAACTTCACATCAAACTGTCCCAATTCGACCGCCCACTTAAGAATCCGACCGGAGAAGTCTGCCCGTTCGAACAAAGCTTTGAGAGGGAACTCGGTTAAGACGATGATGGTATGGGCATGGAAATAGTGTGCCAACTTCCTTGAAGCCATCATCAAAGCTAACGCAAGTTTTTCCAGCGGCAAGTACCTCGACTCTGCCGGTAGCAAGGTTTTGCTGACGTAGAAGATGGGTAGATGTTTGATTCCTTCTGACCGGACAAGCACTGCACTGACTGCATGCTGCGATACGGCCAAATAAAGGTAAAGTTCTTCTCCGGGCTCCGGTGTGACCAACAACGGCGCTGAAGACAAATACTCCTTGAGCTCGGCCAAAGCCCGGTCACACTCTTCATCCCAGGAGAACTTTGATTTCATGGCTTAAAAAAAAAGGCGGCAGCGATCTGATGACCGGCTTATAAATCAGTTAAGCGCGGCGGCCATTCCGACCAGATGCTGCACATCCTTAGCCGAGCTAGGCTGTTTTAACTCTTGCATGGCTCAGATTTGTGTAGGGTCTACTTTGATACCTCGGTTCATGAACCCAAAAAATTTTCGGATCCCATGCCGAAGGCACACTTAGACGCATTCAGGCGTAGCTTATGTTTTTTGAGAATGGCAAACATCTCGGCCAAATCGGATAAATGGTCTGCTTGATGCCGGCTCTTAACCACCATATCATCAATATAAGCCTCCATTGTCCGGCCTAACAGAGGAGCGAACATCTTGGTCACCATCCTTTGAAAAGTTACCCCGGCGTTCTTCAAACCGAGAGGCATAACTCGGTAGCAGAAGAGTCCCCTTGGTGTAGTAAACGAGGTGATCTCTCGGTCGGGCCCATGCATGGCAATCTGATGGTAGCCGCGGTAGGCGTCCAAGAAACTGAGCCTGTTATGTCCAGCCGTTAAGTCCACAAGTTGGTCTATTCTAGGCAGAGGGAAGCTGTCTTTTGGACAAGCTCGGTTGACAGTCTTGTAGTCAACGTAAACTCGCCACTTCCTATTCTTCTTGGGCACCATGACCGTGTTTGAAATCCACCAAGGGTAATGCACTTCCTGAATTGCTCGCGCCTCAAGCAAGTTCTTCACTTCCTCCGTAACCACCTCGGCGTGATGCAACGCCGATCTCCTTGTTCGCTGAATGACCGGCTTGGCTCCGGGGCAGACATTGAGATGATGGCATATAAAGCTCGGATCGAGACCGGGCATGTCGTAAGGTGACCATGCGAAGACTTCGACGTTGGCCATCAAAAATTCAACCATGTCGGTCCGTTCTTGGGCTGTAAGGCTTGAGCCGAGCAAGAAGAACTTGTCCGGATGCTCTATATCAATGCGCACTTTCACCAATTCCTCGACAACTTTGTCCTCGGCCTTGGTGCCCACATCGTCAAGGACTCCCCGGTCTTCCGGTCCCTCGATCATTTGAACGAAGCCTTTGGCAGCTCGGCTCCCGTTGACCGCCACGAAGCATTGCTTCGACATGACTTGATCTTCCCAAATCTTCTCGATTGTCCTCATAACTGAGGGGAATCTCATCACCTGATGATAGGTCGACGCTACGGCTTGCATAACGTGAAGCCATTCCCTTCCAAGGATCAAATTATAAGTGGATGGCACCTGCAACACCTAGAACTCCACCTGTTTGACCACGGATCCCGCTTTGACCGGCAGGATAATCTTTCCCAAAGGCCACTCCGGTTGTGAGTTGAAACCAACGAGTGGCGAAGTCGCCGGGGCCAAATCTGTATCCTGGAGCTTGAGCTGTTTGAAAGTGTCGTAGTACATGATCTCGAACGAGCTTCCCTGATCGATCAAGATCCGTTTGACATCAAATTCTCTGACGTGGAGTGTTACCACTAGGGCATTGTTATGCAGCGTCTGAATGCGCTCTAGGTCTCTTGAGGAGAAACTAATCACGTCTTTCTCTTCGGTCTTCCCCCTTTTGATCACAGGTTGAACCGACAAAACTTCCCTCATGTGTTCTACCTTCTTGATCATTCCTCAGAGCTCGCATACACACGCCGGTTCCACTATGCCGTGGATGACATTAATAACCCCTTGGGGAGGTGCATCTCAGTCATCCGGTCCCCGCGGGTCAACCGGAGCTTGATTGGCCTTCACACCGCCATCAATGTAAAGGTCCAAGTGTCCGGCTGCGACTAGCTCTTCCAAGTGTTGCCTCAAAGGCAAACAATCCTCTGTCCGATGGCCTCGCTCCTGGTGAACGTGCAACGATACCGCGAATTGAAGCCCTTCTGTCCGTTGCCTAACTTAGCAGGAAACCGGACATACTCCTCGTCACGGATTTCACTAAGTATGCGATAGATTGGAATATTAAAGACCGTGGTGATGCCTGTCCTTGCCTTCAACCTTCTGTTAGCATCGACTACGTCATCCCGGGGGTAGTCATCCCAGTCATTTCGACGTCCTCTACCCCGATTTTTGCGATTAGTGCCACGGTCCGATTCCTTAGCGCGATCGCTGGATCGGCCGAACTCCTGCCCGACCGCATGCACTTTGCCAGCTGACCGCTTGTCTGTTGCTACCGGAGTTGCCTTCACGGTAGATGCTGACGCATCATTCTCCACTCGAATGTGCTCATTAATGCGCTGCATTAGTTGGCCCATGGATGTCGGCTGGTGCATGGTAAGCGAGTCCCGCAGTCTATGTCCGACCGGGAGACCACGCTTGTATTGTGTAATTGCAAGGTTGACCGGGCAATCCAAGATCTCGTTGAAGGTCTCCCAATATCTGGAGTTATATGCCTTCAATGTGTCGCTCAGTTCCATCTTGACACTCAGGAGGTGGTCAACTTCCTTCGGTGTTTTGGTGTTGGTTTTGAAGCGCGTCACAAAGGCTTCGGCCAACTGCTGCCACCTTTCAATGCTCCCCTCCGGCAACCTCTCGAACCATTTCAAACCCAGCTTGCCCAAACTCGACGGCAAAATCAAGCACATAAGAGCGTCATTCCGCCTATGTCCGGCCATGACCTGTTAGAAATGACTTACATGCATATACGGGTCGGTTTTTCCGTCATAGAGCGTGAAATTTGGCTGGTGGAAGCCCGCCGGAAGCGGTGCGGTCTCTATATCCACGGAGAATGGAATGGCACTCAGCCTTGCCAAGTCTATATCTACAAGGAGAGGCGCGGCTGGGCGGGGTAGAGGTATTCCGACCTCCTCGCTGGCTTGAACCCCATAAGATAGCCGCTGGAACGCCGACACCTTTTGAGCCTCCCGCCGGCAAGCCCGTTCCTTCAAAATTGCCCACAAATCCTCTGAATGAGCATAATAAGAATACCTCGACATCGTCGCTGGACATAAGGGTCGGTAGGTACTATCTTGCGCGCTGGATTTCTTTTCGTGCGCGTCGGAATCTCCAACTTCTGGTGATTGAGATAGACGGTGTACGCCGCTGGCTCTGACTGCTTGAACGGTGTGGTTGGGTGCGCTCACTGTGGTCGCCTACTCCAGCTACACCCTTTCCTTTGACATGCCGCTTAAGATCCTCCATCTCCGCCACCATTCGCCGGATGACGGCGTCTTGATCCCTTAACTTGTGTTCCAGACGTCTGGCATGTGATTCTCTCTGCCGCCGATGACCGTCTGGACTCCGTGAACGACCATAACTTCTCCCGCGCTTATCCCGCGCATCTCTTGAATGTCCTCTTAGAGAAGTCTCCAGGTCCGCCATCGGAGGAACGATGGTGGGATGCACTTCTCTCCGTCTGCCTGACTCCGGGGTAATTCCGTCGATGGCAGACAATGGAATCTCTTCGTTGTTTGCCATGGACGGTGATCGGACGAGCCTAGAAGACAAGGTTTTGTCTGCAAAGATTCCCACAGACGGTGCTAATTGTGCGGGGAGCAAATATTCAAGCAAGCCCGCACTCCTTTCTTCCAAGCTCCGTTTCTATCCGATCACCTGCGTGCACAACAGCAGTGAGCTACCCGGCGGTGTGTGGCTGGAAAACCCCTCCGACGATCAAGTTAGCACACACCTGAGGATAGAGAGAGTGAAGAGAGAGTTGAGTGTAAGTATTTCTCTCACCAAATGTTCATCTGTCCAGCATGGGGGGCACAGACTTGCTTATATACCTTCTGCGTCCCAAATCTACTCACATTCGTCTCTCGACACGTGGTGCTGCTATCCCATCTGTCAGCACAAATCTTGTTGAACATCACCTAACCCAACTGCCAGGCCACTGTATTGGGAGCTCGGCAGCCAGTCTGTAGCATCTCGGTTGTCAACAGCCATGCTGCGTTTCATGCCCAATTGCTCCAAGAACTGAGATCCTTTCCAGCCATGCTCAACAGCATTCTGGCGAAGCCGACCTTGAGATTGGTCGTACCAGTCAACCAAAGGCCTTCCTGCCGGGCTTCTGGCACAAGCTTCTCAGCCGGGCTAATGGTGCGTGCCTTTGACCGAGCAACGCAAGTTGCATGGTTATCACCTGCGCAGATCCAAGTAGCTCGGTCCATTTTTGAGCAGCCCCAACACCGGGCAAATCCAAAGTTATCGCGGCCCAACGCACCATTGGGCCTCCAATTTGCTCGGCCTCTAACTCGGCCCATATCCGGCTCATAATTCTCCTTCTCAGTGGTGTAAGTAGAATCACCATTTATTCTTGATTAACCTCAAGTTAGTTTCTTACATGACAATTTTACCCAAATTACTCAAGTTATTTACGAACATTTGTCATATTTCATGTTTGAACAATCTACTATTTATGATTTTCACTTATATATATATATATATATATATTGCTCTAGTGATGGCCACTGACTCAATCCGATCACAGGAAAGAATGTAGATGTTTAAAATCGTGAGAGATGTTTGGCCAAAAAAGGTTTTGTTTAAAGTGTCCCAACTCGAGCAAAGCTCAATTTTTATTTTCTAGACTAATAATCCTAGGAACATGTAAAATTCTACACATTCAATTATACATTCTCTCATGATGTGTGGAAATCACACCCATATCAAATAACGTAATTTATGTGTAAAATTTAGTGTGTAAAAAATGAGAAGTTATACCTTGCTCTAGGGGCGTGGACACATGGTTCTCGAAATCAACTGTGATTGATGTTTGATAGGTGTTTGATTTTATGATTTAAGTTGTCTAAATTAATAAATTACCTTCTTGCCCATCAATTTAGGCCAAGTTTGGGAAGACTAAAAAAGTGCACTTTTTGTCTTTTTGGACTAAAAAATTGAGGTTGAAAATATGGATGTTTGGGTTAACTTTTTGACTTTTTATTGAAAAATATGTAATAAAAAATTGTAAAAATTGATTTGTAGGAAAAAATTTGAATTAGGAGTTGTGCAGCCGTAATTGTTGACTTTTGGTGAATAGTGTTAACTTTTTAACTTTTTGAGTAACTTTTTGGCTTTTTAGCTTTTTTGGAAGTACCCAAACTTGGCCTTAGGCTTCAACTGTAATTGATTTGTCTAATTGTCTTTAATTGGACCATACAATTTTTTTTAAAAAAATTAGGGATTAAATAGATGAAATTAATAGTTTAAGTATGAAATAATAATAATAATAATAATATTTGATAATAGTTTAGAGAGTAATGTTGCAATACACACCCTTCAAAAAGGAATGTATCATATGAATACCACAAAGTGTCATAATCAAATCATTTTATGCCATACCTTGATGATAAACAAACATTTTTTTTTTAAGGTGAAAATAACCAAACACTTTTGAGGCATAGTAAAAAATTTCTTCAGTCATTACCAAAATTATAATCACAATAGATCATAAATGAGTTATAATCAACACTACAACGTGTTATATCAAAGGTTATAACCAAACATCGCTTGAGGTAGAACCAAATACCTTTTCAATCATAACTAAAACAATAACAACAACAAAAGGCCACTTACAAGTCAGTCTTGTTAACCAGACTTGTTTATCTATAAGTCTTATTCTATTTTTCACTTATCAATATCTCTAAAATGCCCCCTCCTTACCATTTTCATCCCTATTATTTACACTACCATGACTGCACCTTCTCCCTTGGAAACCACCTATCTTCACCTTTTTTATCCCCATTATTCACATTGCCATGACTGCACCTTCTCCTGCCGGAAACCACTTCCGACCAATCATCTCTAGTTACCAACAACCACGTTCGGCCATCATCTCCGACCACTGGCGACCATCGGCGACCACCTCCAGCGATATTTATTTGATAGTAATTTTTGACAATTTTTCTGCCATTTTTTTAAGAAAAATCAACATCCATCTCTACTATGTCACTCTCCTATACCTCCTCAAATTTGGTGGTGACAAAAGAAATAGAAAAGAAGTAGAAGTATTTAATAGTGATAAATTTATCATTGTATCAATATTTATCAAAATAGTTAATCACCTACTCTCTTTCACTATCACACTCACATTTACATAGATACACCATCCCTCCCTTATTCATTCAAAGAAAATACATTTACACACATATAAAAAAGGAGTAAGACTATAAATTTATCACTGTTATAGATTTATCCAAATTTATCCCTGATAACATATCAGTGATAAATTTATCACTGTATTAATATTTACCAAACTAGTTAATCACTTACTTTCTTTCACTATCACACTCACACTTATATACATGTACACTCCTCACTTATTCATTCAAAAAAACACATTCACACATTTACATATAGAAAATAGCTTTCTCAGTGATAAATTTATCACTGACACAAATTTCGCCAAACATTAGTTTACAAGCAATTGACAAAGAGAATAAGAAAGAGAGGTGTGATATGAAAAATCTTTGTATATTTCATCATCATCATCATCATCATCATCATCATCTTACAAATTCAAAACAAAACCTAAAAAAACGTTGCTAAAAACCAAACCCAAACAAAACCAAATTAAAAAGTAAAAACTTCTCTAATTGGGAAATTTTTATAGATTCCGGCATGATTATCGAAGTTTTTCCAGGGGATCTTGATGGTAGAGTATAAATTGGCACCGGTGGAGTGTAGATTGGAGAAGATAAAGTGTAGATTGGAGATATAAAGCGTAGTCGGAGAAGATAGAGTATAGATCGATGACAGTAGTGGTAGATTGACAATGATAGAGTGCAGATCGGAGATAGTAGAGGTGGTTGGTGACTGGTGGCAGTGGTGGCGGACAGTAGATGGTGGTGGTGGTAGTAACAACCAACGGTCGATGGTGGTAGTAAGTATGGTAACGGTGTGTAGCGGTAGTGTGAAGCTTTGAAAATTGTTAAGAGATGAGAGAGAGAGAGAGAGAGAAGGAGAAGAAGAAGAAAAAGATAATATATTTAATGAGGGTAATATGGACAGTTGAGGAGTTATTGGTGCATTTAAAAGGTTAACCAGACTTAATGATAATTAAGTCCGCTTTATGTGACTAGCTCGTAAAAAACCCTAATAAATTATAATTAAGTCATAACCAACACCATAATAGTGGTGTTTGATAAAATTGAAAACTTAAATGTGAAGACTGAAAATTAAGTATTGAATTTTTTAAGCTGAAAAACTGTTTAATAAAAATTTAAGTATTTAACTAAAAATAAATTGTTTGATATGTATAAGATCAAGTTCGAATTTTATTATTTTCAAATTGTATATTTTAATTTTTATATTATGATAGTGGTGGTGGTGAATGTAATATGGTGATAGTGGTAATAGTGGTGTTGGTGGTAGTGGTAGTGGTGGTAGTGGCCTGGTGGCAAGCAGTGGTGGTGGTAGTAGTAGTGTCGATAGTGGTGGTGGTCGCGATGACAATAGTGATGGTAGTGGTAATAAAATGGTGGTGCTTATGATAACAATAACAATGGTGATGAAGGTGGTGATAGTAGCGGTGGTGGTGGTGGTGGTGGCGATGGCGATGGCAATGGTGATGATGGTAGTGGTGGTAGTGGTAGTTGTAGCGGTAGTGGTGAGTTTATAATAGTGTATATCGATATTTATATTTAATATTTATAAATTCAGTTAGAATTAAGTAAATTTTATATGATTTAAAATTTTCTTAAGTTTTAAAATACATTTTAAGAAACATTTTAATTTTTAAATAATATCAATTGTACTTATTAAATGAATTTAATTGATTATCATTCAATATATTTAATTTTAAATACTGAATCAAGTTATTAAACACTTCATAAATCATAATCAAATAATAATTAACACCACAATTTAATCTTAAAAAAACCCCACAAAGATTTCTTTTTTTTTTTTAAATACAGTAGGACACCCCTAAAACAGCCTCTAACAAGCCAAAACAGTGGCTGAAAATGCAAGAAAAGAACTCAAAAAGTTAAACAAAAAATAAAGACAATAAAGCTATGTAAGCAAAAACATGGAGGGGTGGCCAACCCCTCAAATTTGAAGACTTCAAACCATGTTTTTTTTTTTTTTTTTTTCCTTTGTTCACTAATCATCACCTATCACATGCGTGTGAGGTGATGAGGGGTGATTGGACTCCTCATAACAAAAATCAGTGGATGTTTAGAATTTTTTATTTTATTAAATTAATCAGAGCGGGACCCAAAAAATTGACGCGTAATTCCAAGGTGTATTTGGGATTGTTTTCGGAACTTTCCTTGGTGGGTTTGTCTGTCTGTAGAGATTGATATTGAAATAGTTTATTTTTCTTGACGATCGAAGGCCCGAAGCAAACCCAAGGTTCACATTTCGATCGAGCGAGAGAGAGATTTGTCGGAATTCAACGTGATCTTTATTGATCCATCAACATGAGTTTTCTATTCGGCAAGAGGAAGACACCTGCAGGTTCACATTTCGATCTTGTTTCAATTTTGTTGCTTGGGTTATCACTCGTTGACAAATCTAATGATTTAATTCGCTTGAAATGTTCTGTATATCCTGGAATTGTAAACAAATAAGTCTCAAATTTTGGTTTTATTTGTTTTAAGATGGTCCTTCTGATCACGATCGTAGAGGGCGTATGTAATCTCGAGTTAGGGTTTTTATTGTTTATCATTTCACTGAATTCTTGCTTCTCAATTTTGCTATTTGCGCATCAAAATACTAAAATTGATGTAACTTGCTTAGGTAGAGTTTACTTTTTTAGTTCATACAAATGGAGTAATTCCTAAATTGGATCATGTTTTTGAATTCTATGTTTTACTTAATTTAGTTTGTAAAGCTGCGGTGCTGAATTGGCTTTCAGTTTCGATATGTGCCTCTGTGTAAAATCAAAACAATTGAGATGAAAAATAGAAAAAGAGGGAAAGAAAACCGGGGGCTTGAAACATTTTCTAGGTTCAATTAGTAGAGATGGAGAACCCTTCTAAGCTCTTCACAAGTGAATTACAAGCTTAGAAGCACTAACACGGACACAACGGACATGCAAATATGTAAATTTTCAAAAAAATGTAGGACACGACATGTTGGGAACATGTGAAAAAAATGTAATTTTATATATTTATTATGTGTCATATTTTTAAATATTTAATATATATTTGATGTTAAATATTTAATTTTATCAAATTTATCAACTTTAGGTATGTTATTTTATCCAAAAAAAATCTTAAATTTTAATTTTTTTGAAAAACATAGTCCTTAGCCTGTCCCCAACGTGTCCGTAGCGTGTACTCAGTATGTCTGTAGCATGTCCCAAGTCGACTCTTTCTAACATGTCCAACTCTTTCTAGTTTGTCCAACATGTGTCCGGAGCTGTCTGTGTCAGACTCTCGTACATGACCTCCGGAGAGGTGTCTATGCTTCATAGATTACAAGATATTTTTCATTGGCAATTGATTCTACAAATCACTTGCAAAATAGTAGGCTATCTGATAATGACTTAGGCACTATCTTTTACTAGTACTACAAAAGTACAACACTTCAACCACTAAATAACTTCTCGAAACTAAATTGAGAATTCTAATACAATGCAAAAATTGCTGCAATCTCAATTTCATGGTAGTTTGGATACATGACTATCCGAAAAGTATTTGATACTTCTCAAAATTAACATCAAGTATTAGATATGCTTAGAAAGTATTTGATACGTATTTGCAAGCATCCGATGAATGTCGATATCTGATACAGGTAGGATACGGATACGACTCCTTTTTAGAAGTATTCATGCCTCATTGTTAAGTGTTCTGTTACATTGACACTAGTGTTATTTAACTAAAGTTCATTTTTTTACTCATTACTTGACTGCAATCATTGTGTGATGCTTTTTTGTTTGCAAACATGAACTTTTTGTTACTAGTCATTGCATTTTACATGTAATGCCCTATTAGCATGGAAGACATTGACATGTGAAATTTAATCATCTTGTTCATATCAAAGCCGTATGACCTAGGTATGAATCAGCCTTTTGGGGTCATTTTTTGAGTTGCATATTTAATATATACTAGTGTTACTAGAAAACGCTGATACCCTAATGATTGCATTTTGGAACACACTTTTTGAAATGTATACTTTCATTCTAAAGCGGTAAATTCAGCAATTTGAAAAGTTTTGTTTTTTGTTTTTTTTCCAATATATTTTCTTTTATCAAATATAATGATACAAAATATTAAAAAAAAAAAAAAAAAAAGGGTTATAATGCTCATAGAAATGTGTTATTACAATATTAATTTAGGCCTCATTTGGGAACATCACAAAGTAGCCTAAAAGCTAAAAAGTCACAAAAAAATTCAAAAAGCCAACAAATACCAAAGAATCAAAGATTTATTTCCATTCATTGTACTTTTTTGCACATCTTTTCGTAAAAAAACCAAAAGTCATCCCAAACATATTAGTTTTTTTTATATCATATTTTAGCTAAAAAACCAAAAAGTCACTAAAAAAGTATGTTCCTAAACGAGGCCTTAAAAAAATAAGCATGTTCCTAAATGAGGCCTTGGATATCTAATTGTTAAAAAAATAAAAAAATAAACCTGAACTCGACCAAAAGTATTTTAAATTCTTATAGTATAAACTACACAAGGCTACCCATATCGTACCACAGTTTGGAGCAAATGGTGTACCACGTTCCCATTCCATGTACCAAAACGATCCACATTCCAAGTAAGATAGTTATATACCCGTGGAACATGGCATGCACATGTCATTTAATTGGAATACTAGTGGAGTCTTACCTTGGGCTGTCGTTCAGGTTCCTATTTTTATTTATATGGACCAAGTAACAATGGTTATGCTATAAAGCTTGAAGTTATGATTACTCTAAAAGCTATAATGTATAAGTTGAATATGTGGTTGTAATTTCAGAACTTCTACGGGAAAATAAGAGGATGTTGGACAAATCTATTAGAGAAATAGATCGGGAGAGGCAAGGCTTACAAGCACAAGAGAAGAAATTGATTGCAGAGATAAAGAAAAGTGCCAAGCAAGGACAGATGGTATGTACTTGTGTAAAATTACCTCTTTTTAATATGAACTACTATATATTATATTTTAAGAACTTAGTAAAAAGCACATCTTCCTTTTATGCTTTCCATGGGTGCAGGTGATCCTATTTTAAATGCAAGATTTTACCACCTTAATTAAGATGCAGATGCAAATATGTGGCATCTTTAATTCGAGTTATGTATTTTCTAGAGTTTCAAATCACCCGGTTGATTTTCCCAAGTATAGACTGATATTTTATATTTTTGGATATTCACTTATTTGTATGCTGTGAAATATATTGAAAAACTGTATTTGCAATCGAAGCATAAACTTGCAGCTCAACCTTGAATATCATTTATAGTCTTTCACTAAACTCCTTCAAATGTGGGTGAACAAATAAACCAACACTTCTTCGAATGTGGGTGAACAAATAAACCAACATTTTGGATTGTAAGCATCAGTATCTTGTTGCTAATGCATAGAAAGCTGCCATTGGCCTGATCACAAAATGTTGTTCTACCTGATTTGTTTAAATTAACATAGGTTTAAAGCATTATATTCATGGCACTGTGAAAATCAATTTATAAAACATTGTTCTCATCCTCCGTTGCTGTACCTGGTTATAGGGTGATGGAAACTTGGAGTTACATAAAAAGATTGTTAGGGCTGCTGGTGCTCTATCATAGTGTTGGAGGGGCATCTATTTTTCTTTACTGATGTTACTTGTGCAAACATGATATGAGTTATTCAAGCACTTTATTCAGGATATTCTTCTTTTAATAAGTTTTCTGCATCAAATTCTTTTATTCAGGCTCTGTGATTATATAGATCACTACACTGAGAATCTCTCAAAAATCAGCTGACAAACAGTGCATTGGGCATTTTTATCTTCAATAAGTCTGAGGAGCTTGCCTTATTTCCATCCATTCTCTATCCGGAGTCAGGATGTGATCTCCATACGCCATAACCTTATTCAGTTTTATACTTTTATTACATGTAGCCTTTTGTCTCATATGTAGTTCCTTCCATTTACATGTACTTCTGTAGTATGTACTAATGCTTATATATCTATGTTCACCCGCCATTATTTTGTTCTGTTTTGGAGTTACTTTTCATGTGTTGATGTATGTTAATAGAGTTACCTTCTTTTGGAATCATGATTTTTAATATTATCAGCAGATTTCTCGCCTCCTTCCCCTCTTTTTGGAAAATTAATTCAAAATTATAGTTTATTATTCTTCTAGATAGCCCCTGCTTGATAGAATTATTAAGTTTGTGGCATCATTTATGAATACAAATGGAGTGAGCTATGTACCCACATTATCTTAAATATTAAATATTTGATTGCAAGTACTGTTGTTCCAGGGAGCTGTTAAGGTGATGGCAAAAGACCTTATTAGAACACGGCATCAGGTCGAAAAGTTTTATAAGCTGAAATCTCAACTCCAGGGTGTAGCTCTTAGAATTCAGGTATGCTTTGCTTTTGGTTAATTATTCATTATTTTCATTAATATTTTTAATGTCATGTAACATTATTTTGTCATCGTCGCCTTTGTATTAGGGCCGAGTCATGTTGTTTATATGTGTCTTTTGAACATTTTGTTCAGAGAAATAATGGGAAAAAGTCATTGCTCTTGTTTTTATCGAAGGAAATTCAATATCCTTGTGTGCTTCTCATTACAGAGCCTCTGATGAATATATTAATTGAAATTTCTGTCTATAAATGTGATGATCAGATATGGTGAAATGGGTTTTTGTTGTTCTTTGTTCTCTCTTTAGTTGAATCTACATCCTCTTTCCCTTTCTGCATCTTCAAATGGAATTTTGAGTTGGATTTTGATATAGCATTTTTTTTTGGGGGGGAACAAGTTTAGATTCATAAAGAGTTGACTTTCATATTTGGTTAAACATATTGTATGTTTATTTATATGCTCATCTATAGCCTGTATATACCATTATATAAAGTGAACATGCTAGTTTGGTGTGAACACCAAATTGAAACTGTGTAACTCTTTTTTTCAATTCCAAATTATCCAACAAAGATTTATCTTTTACTGTTTGAAAGTTTTATGTTTATCTTAACTGTGGGGTTAAGATAGTAAAATCCACTCGTTCAGAACCATTCAACCTCCCAATATATGTGACTGTTTCAGCTACTTTATGATGTATTATGAACACATGCAACACGTGTGCCACGATCTCTAGTATTAGCTAAAAAGAACTGGCGATGACAAAAATATATGTACTGGCTGGCTAATAAAAGCCGAGACAAGCAAGAATTCGATCTGCGTTGGAATGCAAGTTCCAGGTTTTTTTTTTTTTGTCAGCTATAAGATTGTGTACGCTGACAAAATTATAGTAACTTTGCTAGTTATCTTCTTGTTGTACTAATATTTAGATTTATTTCTATTTAAAAAAAATTAGACTTTGAAGTCAACACAAGCTATGGGAGAGGCAATGAAAGGTGTGACAAAGGCAATGGGTCAGATGAATAGGCAGATGAACTTGCCATCGCTGCAGAAAATAATGCAAGAATTTGAGAGGCAGAACGAGAAGATGGAAATGGTTACTGAGGTCATGGGAGATGCCATTGATGATGCTTTGGAAGGGGACGAGGAAGAAGAAGAAACAGAAGAGCTAGTGAGTCAGGTTCTTGATGAGATCGGAATTGATATAAAATCAGAGGTACTTTTTCTTTTCACTTTGAGTCCCTCTATCAACTAGAATTTAGGTGAATAAGTCTTTTTTTCAATATTAACCATTTGGGTATTTGATGTGCAGCTTTTGAATGCACCATCATCTGCTGTAGCTGCCCCAGCTGCAAATAATAAGGTTGCACAAGCTGAAGCAACAGGAAGTGATGACACTGGGATAGACAGTGATTTACAAGCAAGGTTAAACAATTTGAGAAAAATGTAGTATTTTACTTGAAATACGAAAAATTGGTATGCGCTTGTAACTTGTGTGAAGACTTTGTCAATTCATGGTTTGGTACAGCTTATATATTACAATGAAACTACTTTTGATGCTTCATATTACCTTTCAATGCTTTCCTGAACTTAACCAACCTACTTGCGGTACAGTTAGGCCTTTCTAGACATCCTTGGTTATTTAGAGGTTGCATATGGGTGGCTTTGGACAGGTCAAAATAGTTATGCATTAAAACAACTCAATCGAAATATGCCCGTTTAATAAACGGGAATTGGATATAGGTTGGACAAAATGAACGAATTGGGTTTACTTTGTTGAACTCTTTTTGTGGTGATGGTGGAGGTGCAGGGGATGGGTTTCTTGCTTTGTTGTTTGTTTTATCCAAATTCAATGAGTATTCATGTCTAATTCATTTAAACTCAATTTTAAAAGGACAAATTACAAACACTCCTCTCGAGATTTGATAAAAATACAGATTTTTTCCCGAAATTTGAAAAATTACAAATTGCCCTCTGAAGGTCAAATTTTCATAACAAATTAAGAAAAATTAGGAGAGAATCTGTATAAAAATAAAAATTTCAGGGGACAATTTGTTATGAAAATATAAACTTCAAGGGTGGGATGTAATTTCTTAAACTTCAGGGAGAAATTTGTATTTTTACCAAACCTCGGTTGTTTGTAATTTGCCCATTTTAAAAAGTTCAGCCCATTTATTGCTTGTTTATGAATTTAGATGATTTCAAATGGATGAAATTGAGCGAATTCACAACTTCGGGCTAAGTTTGTTGCCTCTTGTTAGATTCAAGACAGTGATTCAAGACAATGTAGCGCTAAGCTTGGCCAATCATTCCCAGCCATTTCCCACCCCTTCTGCAACTTGTGAACCCTCCCACATTCCCTCTGCAACTTGTGAACCCCCTTTCCTTACCTTACCTTCCCTGCCCCAAACCCTAGATCTAAGGTTTTCAACTATAGGGTTCAGCGGGAAGAAAGAGAAGAATAAAAGAGGAGGGGTGGTAGATGGTGGGGAGGGAAGAGGAGGCGAAGGTGGCCCAGAGGCACAAGAAGAGAAGCCAAGGGCGGGCTAGGGGGTGACGGCTGGAGGTGGCGAGGGCGTTGGGGAGAGGTGGGGAGGGGGTTGTGGAGTTCGGATCGATGGCGTCAACTGTTGAAGCCAAAAGTGTCGGGGTTGGGGTTTTGAATTGTGTCCCTTTTAGTAATTTAATTTGAGAACAAAATGGTGTCACAAAATAAGTAAAAGTGGGGTGTCCACCCAACGTCTTGAATGCATTTTTAGAGACACCTTAGTCTGTGTACATGGCCAAACCGTCGATCTGGTTTGGCTCTCTCTTAAGAAAATGAAAAAGAGGAATAATAATAAGTGATCCATTGCCAATCTCTGTCTTTGGCCCTGTTTGGTACAGCTTAATTTCAGCTTATTTCAGCTTTCAGTTTAATTTAAGCTATTTTGATGTGTTTGGTTTAGCTTATAGCTTATAGCTTATAGCTTTGTGGAAGTCAGAAAACAGCTTATTCTTTAAGTGGGGCAGGAGATGCTTTAAGAATAAGCTGGAAATCAGCTTAAGCTGAAAGTTATAAGCTATAAGCTGTTTAGGCATAAGCTATAAGCACTTTCCCACAGCTCTACCAAACGGGGCCAATAAAAATGTCACACATGTTTCATATGACAAGTTCCTTCAACTTTTTTAGTTAAAAAATTGTACAAAAAAGTTAGACTTTTTTAAAGAATAATTTAAGGATTATAAAAAAAAATATCATGAAATCCTTAATGAAGATTTTTCATCCGCTGATTAGTGTATGGTGTTTTATTATATGTGTAATCTAACGGTGGGAAATCTTTCATGATTATCTTCATGATATTTTTTTTATGATCCCTATCATTATTCTTTTTTATGATCCCTATCATTATTCTTTTTTAATATAACAATGTTATGTATCATGAAAGAAATATCAAGAAAAGCCTTCATAAAGATTCTCTATCCTTAGACTAGTTTATAGTGTTTTATTGTATGTGCTGGTGAAAATACCAGAAAAAATTATATTTTATTGATAAATAATGCAAAGAAAATGAGATTCAAATAGATCGGGCTGAGGTACTGATATCTCGTTTTCTTTAAGAAGATCAAGCCTACTACGGTAGAAAGAACCCAAATACCGATGCAGTAGTCACAAAACTATGACTTGTCCCCTCCAGGATACAACAGCCTGACCACTTGTCGTATGGTTCAGGCCAACTCTGCACAAGATGGTAAACCCAAAGCTCCACCAAAAAAAATACCCTTCTTTGCTAGTAATCTCTCTTGTATAGAAAATAGTTTGTGTGTTGGTGTAAAAAAAAAAAAAGAGTAGATAAGAGAAACTATTTATAAGCCATTAGGACCTTACAAATTACACCAAAAAATAATGATGACCATTAAACAAGAGAAAATGAAGAGACTCCAAATAATAACTCACCACCAAGTTCATGAATTCTAATTAATCTCCATTCATGAACAAGACAAAAGGTCACTAAAGCAATGAATTTCCATTCATGAACAAGATGAGATTCATAAATAAAACAAAAGAAGATTCATGAACAAAAATATATAAATAAATAAATAAATGATATTAAAATGGTCCAACAATCCCCCACTCATTTTAATATCAACAAGGACAAGAGAAATTACCAAACAAAGATAGACTAGTATGCATCATGAAGGTGTGCACTGCATTGAATCTTCATTAATGAAACGGCAATCTCTACTCCAGAGTCAGTAGTAGTCTCAGACTTGAACTATGACTACTTAGGGGAAATAAAGTATTACTGCTCACACATAATAATCCAGGTGTTGACATGAACTTTAATAGCCAGCACATTACGCCCTTGTGCTTATCCCAGTTTTCATGAGCATATTCGAGAATAAGTCTTATTTTCATAGCAAGCGGCCCCACTTTCATGCTCACATAGGTGAAATCTGTTAAGGATGTTCCTGTAATTTACACACCCCACTCAACAAGAGCTACAGAATTTCATTAAGAGTACAAAAACTCAACTCTTCAACATTACAAGACAAATGCACTTACATCATATGGATGAATAACAAAATATTAAAGAGTGCATTTTTACAACCACCGTATGATTCGTTCTTCCCATTGAACTTAGTTATAAGATCTCTGGTTCCCAGGTTGAGTATCCTCATACATGGTTTATGATTTTATAGGCTTCAAACCCATCCCCCTCGATGTATTCCAAACCCTATCTCTCGCCAAGACCTTGGTTAATAGATCCACAAAATTATCACAAGATCTTACATACTTCACAGTTATGATGTCATTACTCAAATAGGATCTCACACTGCTGTGTTTCCTTCGAATAGGTCTGGATTTACCATTATAAAAATGGTTGTTCACTCTACCAATAACAGCAGTGCTATCACAACGAATTAACACAGGAGGAATTGGTTTTCCCCAAAAAGGGATTTCATGTAACAAATCTCTCAACCAATTCGCTTCCTCACATGCTGAAGCTAACGCTATAAGTTCAGCTTCTATAGTAGAATTAGCAATTATAGTCTATTTTTTAGACTTCCAACATATAGCACCACCACCCAAGGTAAAAATAAAACCTGAGGTAGAGAGAGAATCACCTGACAAAAAGTTCCAATCGGCATCACTATATCCCTCAAGTACCGCAAGATACTTGTTATAAAACAAACCATAATTTTTGGTACTAGATAAATATCTCATAAATCTTCCCATGGGTAGCCAATGATCTCGACTTGGTTTGCTAGTAAACCTGCTAAGTACTCCAACAGCATATGCAATGTCAGGTCTAGTACAGTCAATAACATATCTCAAACTACCAATTATGCTAGCATAATCCTTTTGATTAATCACTTCTTTTTTATTTGTTACAACTGATAAATGTATGCTTGCATCAAAAGGAGTAGCAACATGTTTATCGTCTAAAAAGTTATATTTCCTTAAAAAAATTTCAATATAATGCAACTGATCAGGAAAAATGACATCATTAGTCTTGGTAATTTTAATTCCCAAAATAAAATTGGCTTCACCAAGATCTTTCATATCAAAGTGACTATTAAGCATATTTTTAGTCTCATTTATAATATGCAAATTAGAGCTAAAGATAAGTAGATCATTCACATATAGGCTAATAATCACATGTGCATTCTTACAAGTTTTATAATATATGCACTTATCACATTCATCAGTCTTATAGCCATTCTCAAGCATGTAGGAATCAAATTTCTTATGCCACTGTTTAGGAGCTTGTTTTAAATCATAAAGGGATTTAGTTAGCTTACGCACCTTGCTTTCTTGGCCAGGCTCCACAAAGCCTTCGGGTTGGTCCATGTAAATCTTCTCATCTAGATCTCCATTTAGAAATGTTGTTTTCACATCCATTTGATGAATTTTTAAATCATGAATTGCAGTCACTGCTATCAACAGTCTAATGGATGTAACTCTAGTAACCAGAGAAAAAGTATAAAAAAAATCAAGATCAACTTGTCCCTTAAAACCTTTAACGACAAGCCTCGCTTTATATTTATCTATAGTTCCATCCGGTTTAAGTTTTTTACGAAGGACCCATTTACACCCAATAGTTTTACAACCTGGAGGTAAATCCACTAGCTTCCATGTTTTATTTGAAAGTAGTGAATCTATCTCATCATTTCCAGCCTCTCTCCAGAAAATAGCATTAGGTGATGATAAAGTTTCTTACACTGTAAGAGGAATTTCTTCCACATTGTATAGATAATAGTCAGGGCCAAAATCTTTTTCAACTCTAGCTTGTTTACTCTTCCTTGGTTGGATTTGAGAATTTTCTTGTTCTTGAAAAACTTGAGATGGAGTAGAAGACCTAGGCATGGATAAAATATTTTCAGAAATTATTTGACCTCCACTATTTCTAGATTTGAAAGGAAATTTATTTTCATGAAAAATAGCATCACCTGATTCAAAAATAAATATTATTTTCTATGTCAAAAAATCTATAAGATGTACTATGCAACGTAAACCTAAAAAAAGTACAGGTGGTAGCTCGTTCACCCACTTTAGGTCGTTTAGGATTTGCAAGCCTCACAAAAGCTAAACAATCCCAAACCCTCAAATAACCTAGATTTGGTTTATGCCTCTGCCACAACTCATAAAGTACAATTTTAGTCTTTTTGTGTGGCACTCCATTTATCACATGGCAAGCAGTCAAAATAGCCTCGCCCCAAAGATTCGTCAAGTCAATTAACGTTTTATTTTTTCTTTCAGCTACGCCATTAAATGAAGGTGAATATGGTGGAGTAGTCTCATGAATAATTTCCAATGATTGAGCAAAAGAGTTGAATTCAAGAGATTCATACTCCCGGCCTCTATCACTTCTAATTCTTTTAATCTTTTTACCGAATTGATTTTTCACTTCAAGAAGGAATTCTTTAAATTTCTCAAAAGCATCACTTTTATTTTTTAATAAATATACGTTTGTGTATTTTGAAAAATCATCAATAAAAGTGATAAAATATCGGTTACCACCCCGAGTTAAAATTCCTTCAAACTCACACAAATCAGTATGAAATAATTCTAGCAATTCGGTATTTTTTTCAACACTTTTATGAGGCCTCTTGGTAATTTTTGCTTTACTGCAAACTTCACATTTCTCAAAATTTTTTGTGCAACCAAAAGGATTGAAGAAAAAGGTGGCAACTAGTAAGGGCAAAAGGAGGGTCAAAGGTGGATTCGAAGCGGCGTTGGTAGCGAACTCCAAAAAAAAATCCCGTGCTAATAGCTTGGCTTCGTCACAATCTATTGCAAGTTCAACGGTTGCACCTTCTCCATTATCTATTGGAGGAGATATATATGTTCGTGAACATGTTCCTCCGCTTCAACCTCTTCCTCCCCATCATCCTCTTCCTCGATCTTTGCCCATGGGTGGTAATTACATTCCTCCGCCATTGATGTATTCCACATATCATGTAAGTTTTACTTTAACATTGTATTTTTTGTGTGGATATAATATGTGACTAAAACCATAACTGAAAGCATATATGACATTCTTGTAGGCGAACAATTTGCGGGAGATGTATGTGGTGCCAAATTATTTGCCAACTCAACCTCATACATGGTTTATGATTTTATAGACTTCAAACCCATCACCCTCGATGTATTCCAAACCCTATCTCTCGCCAAGACCTTGGTTAACGGATCCGCAAGATTATCACAAGATCTTACATACTTCACAGTTATGACGCCATTACTCAAATAGGATCTCATACTACTATGTTTCCTTCAAATAGGTCTGGATTTACCATTATAAAAATGGTTGTTCACTCTACCAATAGTAGCAGTGCTATCACAACGAATTAACACATGAGGAATTGGTTTTTCCCAAAAAGAGATTTCATGTAACAAATCTCTCAACCAATTCGCTTCCTTACATGCTGAAGCTAACGCTATAAGTTCAGCTTCTATAGTAGAATTAGCAATTATAGTCTATTTTTTAGACTTCCAACATATAGCACCACCACCCAAGGTAAAAATAAAACCTGAGGTAGAGAGAGAATCACTTGACAAAAAGTTCCAATCGGCATCACTATATCTCTCAAGTACCGCAGGATACTTGTTATAAAACAAACCATAATTTTTGGCACTAGATAAATCTCTCATAATTCTTCCCATGGCTAGTCAATGATCTCGACTTGGTTTGCTAGTAAACCTGCTAAGTACTCCAACAGCATATGCAATGTCAGGCCTAGTACAGTCAGTAACATATCTCAAACTACTAATTATGCTAGCATAATCCTTTTGATCAATCACTTCTTTTTCATTTGTTACAACTAATAAATGTATGCTTGCATCAAAAGGAGTAGCAACATGTTTACAGTCTAGAAAGTTATATTTCTTTAAAATTTTCTCAATATAATGCGACTGATCAAGAAAAATGACATCATTAGTCTTGGTAATTTTAATTCCCAAAATAAAATTGGCTTCACCAAGATCTTTCATATCAAAGTGACTATTAAGCATATTTTTAGTCTCATTTATAATATGCAAATTAGAGCCAAAGATAAGTAGATCATTCACATATAGGCTAATAATCACATGTGCATTCTTACATGTTTTATAATATATGCACTTATCACATTCATTAGTCTTATAGCCATTCTCAAACATGTAGGAATCAAATTTCTCATGCCACTGTTTAGGAGCTTGTTTTAAACCATAAAGGGATTTAGTTAGCTTGCACACCTTACTTTCTCAAGCATGTAAGAATTAAATTTCTCATGCCACTGTTTAGGAGCTTGTTTTAAACCATAAAGGGATTTAGTTAGCTTACACACCTTGCTTTCTTGGCCAAGCTCCACAAAGCCTTCGGGTTGGTCCATGTAAATCTTCTCATCTAGATCTCCATTTAGAAATGCTGTTTTTACATCCATTTAATGATTTTTTAAATCATGAATTGCAGCCACTGCTATCAACAGTCTAATGGATGTAACTCTAGTAATCGGAGAAAAAGTATCAAAAAAATCAAGATCAACTTGTCCCTTAAAACCTTTAACGACAAGCCTCGCTTTATATTTATCTATTGTTCCATCCGGTTTAAGTTTTTTACGAAGGACCCATTTACATCCAATAGTTTTACAACATGGAGGTAAATCCAATAGCTTCCATGTTTTATTTAAAAGTAGTGAATCTATCTCATCATTTGCAGCCTCTCTCCAGAAAATAGCATCGGGTGATGATAAAGCTTCTTGCACCGTAAGAGGAATTTCTTCCACATTGTATAGATAAAAGTCAGGGCCAAAATCTTTTTCAACTCTAGCTCGTTTACTCCTCCTTGGTTGGATTTGAGAATTTTCTTATTCTTAAAAAACTTGAGATGGAGTAGAAGAGCTTAGCATGGATAAAATATTTTCAGAAATTATTTGACCTCCACTATTTCTAGATTTGAAAGGAAATTTATTTTCATGAAAAATAGCATCACCTGATTCAAAAATAAATATTATTTTCCATGTCAAAAAATCTATAAGATGTACTATGCAACGCATACCTAAAAAAGGTACAGGTGGTAGCTCGTTCACCTAATTTAGGCCGTTTAGGATTTGCAAGCCTCACAAAAGCTAAACAACCCCAAACCCTCAAATAACCTAGATTTGGTTTATGCCTCTGCCACAACTCATAAGGTACAATTTTAGTCTTTTTGTGTGGCACTCTATTTATCACATGGCAAGCAGTCAAAATAGCCTCACCCCAAAGATTTGAGAAAGCACTTGAATCAATAAGCATAGCATTCGTCAAGTCAATTAGCGTTCTATTTTTTCTTTCAGCTACGCCATTAAATGAAGGTAAATGTGGTGGAGTAGTCTCATGAATAATTCCCAATGACTGAGCAAAAGAGTTGAACTCAAGAGATTCATACTCCCGGCCTCTATCACTTCTAATTCTTTTAATCTTTTTACCGAATTGATTTTCCACTTCAAGAATGAATTCTTTAAATTTCTCAAAAGTATCACTTTTATTTTTTAATAAATATACGTTTGTGTATTTTGAAAAATCATCAAAAAAAGTCATAAAATATCGGTTACCACCCCGAGTTAAAATTCCTTCAAACTCATACAAATCAGTATGAAATAATTCTAGCAATTCGGTATTTTTTTCAATACTTTTATGAGGCCTCTTAATTAGAAATTTTTGCTTTACTGCAAACTTCACATTTCTCAAAAATTTTTGTCACTTTAGGAATTAATCCTAAATTACTCATGATTCCCACATATTTACTGTTAATATGACACAAGCGAGCATACCAAAAATTAATAGAAAACAAAGTGTAAGTAGTGTCATAGTAATAATCATAAAATTAATCAGCAAGACAATTTAAGAGATAAAAACGGCATTTATACTCATCTGTATTATATGAAGCCACTTTTGCTTCATGTGCCTTGTAGTCTTCATCATTCATCTCCTCGGTTGGGATTTTGTTTGGGTTCTTCTCGGTAAGAACATATGCAACTTTTAAAAGGCTAAGGTAAAAAAGAACTTTTCTTTTCCACCTCTTAAAATGAACTCCCTTGAACTTGAAAGGTTTGTTGAGATCTCCAATTCCATCATTGATTTTTTCTGGTACTTGTTGCATGTTTGATCTCCTTAAAATTGTTGGTGAAAATATCAGAAAAAATTATATTGTATTGATAAATAATGCAAAGAAAATGAAATACAAATAGATTAAGCTGAGGCACGGATATCTCGTTTTCTTTAAGAAGATCAAGCCCACTGCAGTAGGAAAAACCCAAATACCGATGCAGCATTCACAAAACTATAACTTGTCCCCTCCAGGATACAACAGCCAGACCACTTATCGTATGGTTCAGGCCAACTCTGCACAAGATAGTGAACCCAAAGCTCCATCAAGAAAAACATCATTCTTTACTAGTAATCTCTCTTGTATAAAAAATAGTTGTGTGTTGGTGTAAAAAAAAAAGAGTAGATAAGAGAAACCATTTATAGGCCAGTAAAACCTTGCAAATTACACCAAAAAATAATGATGACCATTAAATTAGAGAAAATGGAGAGACTCCAAATAATAACTCACCACCAAGTTCATGAATTCTAATTAATCTCCATTCATGAATAAGACAAAAGGTCACCAAAGCAATGAATCTCCATTCATGAACAAGATGAGATTCATGAATAAAACAAAAGAAGATTCATGAACAAAAATATATAAATAAATGATATTAAAATGGTTCAACAATATGTTATGCAATCACCCTTGACTTAGTTTCATAAAACTTTTTATGATTTGTAACATTACTCTTTTCATGTTATATTTTAGCTAAAAAATTAAAAAATTATTTTCCAAACAAATTCTCAATAGGATCCAGTTTTTTAACCTCTCTTAAATATTTGGGTTGATTGTTGATGATACAGTTCGTTCCAAGGAACGGGTCGGACTGATCCACGCTCCTCAATCCTACATCCGAATGACCAAGCCCACCAGAAGACCTGCACAAGAGTTCAACGAGGAACGGGGAGTCCCCCAGCGAACCCTCCGATGAGCAAGTTAGAGAGAGAAGTAAAGTATGGAGATGAATCAGAGATAGGAAGCTTACCCTTCTTTCTGTCTTCAACCTTTACTTATAACCTCTGGTAATCATTTCGTTGTCCCTTCCGACCTGTCACCTTGGCCGAAAGTCTATGCTCTAGCTTACTTTGTTCATGGTGAAGGCGTTCTGTTCCGACGGAGAGGGGTTATCGCAATAAATGCTATAAGAGGCCTCATTAATGGCGATGTGCCGTGGCAATAACTTTGTAGATCTTTGTCTGCTGATGTGGCTTGCCCTTCTCTCACCATGTGTCTTGGTGTCAGTGGTTCTTATTGCTACATGGGGCTTTAGCAGTGCTGGGCTTAGCATTTGAGTTATGTATTGGGCCCTGAATGGTGGGCTATAATCTTTATAGGTTTACCCATGTCAGTAGTCCCCCATTCCCAAGTGCAGCTTTAGTCCAACGAAGGGAATAACGAAGAAAATGAGGGTTGTGAGAGGGTTGACCGACCATGAGGAGGGCCGACCGCGCAGGGTGGTCGAGTGGAAGGACCGACCGTGAGGAGGGCCGACCGCGAATGGTGACCAATCATGAGGAGGGTCGACCGCGAAGGTGACCGAGTGTGGGGCCGACCCTGAGGAGGGCCGAGCATGAAGGGTGGCCAAGGGGAGAGACCGATCATAGGAAGAGCCGACCGCGAAGGGTTAGTGGTGCGGCGCGGGTCTCGAGAGGCGGCGGGGCACGTGGTGAAGTGAAGTGGAAAAGACAAGAAAGGAGAAAGGGGCAGTGGATCGTGATCGTACATGTGATAGAATCTTGTAGTGGGGAAGGTTAGGCGTTGGGCAATAAGTGAAACGAAAGGTCATTATAGGGTGTTGAAAAGACAGTTTTGGCGAATTTTTGAAAATTTTCAAACTGGCGAAATTTAATTGTGACCCTTGGAATACAGGCAAGCCTTGGGCCTTTGGTATTATTCACTTTACTTACCTTTGTGCAAAAAATCAAAACATTCCAAGTGTAGACTTCTTCATTGCTAGCGATACACCCCTGCAGCACTTTGTGAATTTTCTTGCGCCCGCATCCGAAGGTATTTGCAGACACACGAAAGATATGGCCCAAGAGAAAGCAAGAGTTGATCCATTGGGTGACGATGATGCGGTAGAGTTAGCGGAACAATACCGGACGGAGAGGCGAGTGGGAAGCTAGGGGGAGCCAGTGGGGCAACCTCGTTCATCCACAATGATAGTGGTTGCACAGCCAATTAGCCAGGTTGAGCTAGATCATTGGCATATAAAGGCCGATAAGTCGATCGTGACCGTGGAGGAGTTGGTGGGTATACGCGAGAAATACCAGATTCCCGCAGAAATAGAGTTAAAGCTGCCAACAACGAAGGAGAGGCCATCCGACGCCCGACCGGGGGAGTTTGCCCTCTATGAGGAGGCGTTGAAGGGAGGGTTGAGGTTGCCACTCCCGCAGGTGGTAGTGGATGTCTTAAACCGGTTGGAAGTGGCACCGGGGCAACTAATGCCTAACGCGTGGAAGAGTGTACTGACCTGTGCAAGTGCGTGGCCGAAGGCGAATGAGGGAGCGGCTATGACGGTGGACGAGTTTTTTGCATGCTACAAGGCCTCGGGGCAGCAAGAAACGTGGGTCACTTTGTAGGCGGCGGCGGGGAGGGGCCTGGTGGCGAGGTTGCCATCATCAATAAAGGGGTGGAAACCGGGGTGGTTCTACGTGTCCGCAAACGGAGAAGTTGGTGTGCGTGCGGTGTGGAGAGTGCCCACCAAGTTTGTGGAGCCAAAGTTGGGAGCGGCAACTGAGGAGAGGGTGAAGAAAGTGAAGGCATGGAGGGAGAAGGAGGGTATCAAATGGGACGAGCTCGTTCAGCCGTCGGCCTTGTTTGCTGCAAGGTTGGGCCCCCAGCCGACTGGTGGAGACCTAGAACCGACGAAATTAGAGGCGAGAAGAAAGGTGCAAGAGGTGGAGGATAGGACCATTCTCGCGAAGGCCAGTAAATTCAAAGAGTCACAGGCAGACCGGCCGCCGAAGCCGATCACGAGAGAGAGGATCCGACCGCGCCCCAAACCGCTGGGAAAAAAGGACTTGGGTGAATTTGAGCCACGACTGCCCCCAATTGATCCTTTAAAGGAACAGGCCAACAAGGAGGTGGAGGCTGCGGCGAAGAAAAAGAGAAGGGTAAGGCAGAGAGAGGAGGGGCCAGCCTTGAAGAGGAAAAAGGAGGTGATTGTGGAGGCTACTCCAGAAGGGGTGGCTGTCCCAGTGGCGCAGGGGGACAAAGTTCAAAGTGAAGGAGAACCCGTAAGTGTCATGGGCCCCAAGATGCAAGTAGGGTCAGCTGGTCCTGAAGAGGGGATGGAGCAACAGCCCAAAGGGGGTCCTGCGCCCCAAGGAGAGGGGGTCAGGCTGACGGCTTCCATCTATCATGCTCGCGCAGTGTTTGGGCGACTAGAGGGAGAAGAAGGCCCAGCGAGGGCGGCTGTAGATTGCCTTGTGGGGGTGGTGGAAGAAGCAGCCGTGCGCTCGGTAGCCAAGTTCAATGAGGCTGAGCTATTCAGGGGGCTGTGCTCTGTCCAAATGGAGGCGACCACCTTAGCAGGGGCTCTGCTGAGAAAGGCGGTGGCTGCAAAAGGTGAAGTGAAACCTCTGAAGGCAAAGTTGGAGGAAGCGCAGGCCCAACTTGCAAGTTTGAGTAGTGAGACTGCTGGATGAAGGGAGACCGCGCGAAGTGTGTGCGCCAGGGGGTTGGAAGAGGCCCAGAAGGCTAAGAAGATGCAAGTGTTGGCGATAGTGCAGGGGTACTCCGCCAAGCGAGCCAATGCTGAACTGCTCGCGACCAAGTTGGAGCTAGAAGCAGAACGCCGCAAGGTGGTGTCGCTCGAGTTCCAATTGGGGAATGAGCAGAAGAAATTAGAAGAGGCCCAGCCAGCCTGCACATCGCCAACGATCGGTGGGAAGAGGCCATGTCTAGCAACGAGAATCTTTGAGCTCAGTCAATCGAAGAGAAAGAAGAGTTGGATCGGAAGGTTGTTGATCTGGAGAGGACGTTGGCAGACAAGCGGGCCAAGTCAATGGAGGAGAAGACGAGGTTGGAGAAGGAGTTAGGGGAAGAGAAGACCAAGGCAGCCTCTGAGAGGGCAGCATACCCTGCAGTAGAGCAGTTCAAGGGGTTTGCTGACTTCCAGATGACGGTTGATGCTGCAATCGCTAGTAACTTGGCAAGGGAGGCGTCTGGGGGGGCTGGTCCATCGGGAGCGACCGCTGGGAATAGAAGTGAAGAAGAAGTAATCTAGAGCTTCCAGCGGTCGAACTTCTACAAACACGAGATGGCTGAGTTCTGGGACAGCGGGTGGAAGATGTTCAGGTGTAAAGCAGAAGAGTTGTTCCCAGACTTAGACTTCAGCAGGGTTAGGATTAATGAAGACGATGTGGCCCAGACCCTCCTAGACGAGGGCGTTGAAGAAGAAGAGCTCGCCTCAAGTGAAGAGGAGTGAGTGGTGTGGAGAAAATTTGTACTTAGGATTTTGGTTAATGTGTGTTTTATTTGATTTTTTTTTTTTTGAATCACTGTAATAAACTCATGTACAAGTTTGTGAATGAATAAAACTATGACTTGTGTTTGGCATACTGTTGTTTTTATGTTTGTGACACTGCAATGAACGTCAATTTATGTTTGTGTAAATCATTGTGAAGTATAAGATGTAAGAAAACCTCAACGCAGAGTGAAGTTTAAAATGTAAGAAAACCTCAATGCAGAGTAAAGTTGTGAATCATGACCCAGCAAGGAGCCAGTCTGACTTAAAAAATGTTGAACCGGAATTTGACTAAGTATGGCAACTCTGCAATGATCATAAAGTTGTAATGGTGGCTCAGACTGGCTGAGGCTTTAGGTAACTCGGTCTGGCCGAGCTCTTCATGCTCAATCTGGCTGAGGCTTTAAATAACTCGGTCTGGCCGAGCTCTTCATGCTCAGTCTGGCTGAGGCCTTAATCAAGGCGTTATTGAAATGTCACGCAAATAACTGAGATAGAAGCTTGTTGTCATACAAAGTGCAGCCCATTTGATCACAAATTTACACCATATGAGAAGAGAATGAGAGCATGCATGTGCGTAGATTGTCGAAAAGAAAATACAGCGATTGATCAATACAAGAATACAACTTTTATTGAAAATAACGCTTCAAATGCTCAGCGTTCCAAGGATGGAGGAGGTCTCGACCTTCCATATGCTGAAGTTGGTAAGTACCCGGACGAGGTCTGGCTTTCACAACGTAGGGTCCTTCCCAATTGGCTGCCAATTTACCTTCAGCCGGATTTTTGGTGGCAAGAGCTGCTTCTCGCAAAACAAGATCTCCCACTGCAAATTCCCTCGGTCTGACTTTGCGGTTGTAGTGTGTTCTCATTTTCTGTTGGTATGAGGCCCGTCTGACTGCAGTGGTTTCTCAGAGCTCTTCAATTAGGTACAGGTCTACCCGACGTAGCTCTTCAGTTAGTTCTGGATTCGAATGTAGAACCCTTGGGGTAGGAAGACCGATTTCCACTGGGATAACCGCTTCAGCACTGTATGTTAAGCGAAAAGAGGTCTCCCCAGTGGGAGTTCGAGCGGTAGTGCGGTAGGCCCAGAGTACATTAGGTAGTTCCTCAGCTCAGAGTCCCTTAGCAGCTTCCAACTTGGTTTTGATGATCTTCAGAAGAGAACGGTTGGTGACCTCAACTTGGCCATTGGCTTGGGGATGACCTGGGGAAGAGAAACGTGGCTGGATTCGAAAGCTCTGCACAGAATTTCCTAAAGTTGGCGTTGTCGAATTGTTTGCCGTTGTTGGAGACGATGGCTTGAGGGATGCCAAATCTATAGACGATCGACTGCCAGATGAATCTGGTTGTGTTCTGCTCGGTAATTGTGGCATGGGGCTCTGCCTCCACCCATTTAGTGAAGTAATCAATGGCGACGATGGCGAATTTGGTTTGGCCTCGGCCAGTGATCAATGGGCCAACTAGGTCGATCCCTCATTTGGCGAATGGGTAGGGACTGCAAAGTGTGATCAATTCCATAGGAAGAGCATGAGGGATGTTGGCAAAACGTTGGCACTTATCAGATTTGAGCACAAAGTCAGTCGCATCCTGATTGAGAGTAGGCTAGAAATAACCAGTGCGAAGTATTTTGTGAGCTAGAGACCGAGCGCCCGAATGATTACCACAAATACCCTCATGGACTTCCCTCATCACATAGGTTACTTGAGCTGGATTAAGGCATCGCAGATATGGGCGTGAAAAGTCGTATTTATACAAAAGGCTGCTGACAAGAATGTAGTTGGACGATCGGGCCCTCACTTTGGCGGCCTGCTGTTTGTCGGCTGGTAGTTCCCCCGTTGTTAGAAATAAAAAGATGTCGGCCGCCCAAGGAATGGGTTCATTTTGGAGGAAGTAGACTTGCTGCTGGTTTGGGGAAATGATTGGGTGAGTCAGGTACTCGAGGCGGACACCGTGGCTGAGGTCTGACTGGTCTGCCGAAGCCAACTGAGCCATTTCATCTGCCTTGGAGTTTTCGGTCTGAGGGATGTGCTTGATATGGAACCTGGTAAAGAGGCGAGCGAGAGGGAGTGCAATATCCCGATAAGCTCGCATTGTGCCTTCTTTGGCATTGAATTCACAAGAGGCTGCTGACAAGAATGTAGTTGGACAACCGTACCCTCACTTTGGCGGCCTACTGTTTATCGGCTGGTAGTTTCCCCGTTGTCAGAAATATAAAGATGTCGGCCACCTAAGGAATGGGTTCATTTTGGAGGAAGTAGACTTGCTGCTGGTTTGGGGAAATGGCTGGGTGAGTCAGGTACTCAAGGTGGACACCGTGGCTGAGGTCTGATTGGTCTGTCGAAGCCAACTGAGCCATTTCATCTACCTTGCAGTTTTCGGTCTGAGGGATGTACTTGATATGGAACCTGGTGAAGAGGCGAGCGAAGGAAGTGCAATATCCCGATAAGCCCGCATTATGTCTTCTTTGGCATCGAATTTCCCCTTGATTTGACCGACAATGAGCTAGGAATCGCTGAACACTTAGATATGGCTAACACCAATGTCTCTGGCGAGGCGGAGACCTGCAATCAACGCCTCATATTCGGCTTCATTATTGCTTGCATCGAATAAGAAACGGAGGGTGCATTTGAAATAACCACCCTCAGGGGTGGTGAGGATGAAACCAACCCCACTGCCTTCTTTGCGGGATGATCTGTCGACATTGAGGGTCCAGGAGTGGGGGTCTTCTAGTTCGGTAGGGGTTGGTGGGGGTGGAGGAGCTGTGGTTGGGATGAGATTGGTGAATTCCAGGATGAAATCGGCAACAACTTGCCCCTTAATGGCTATCCGAGGCCGGTAGGAGATATCAAACTGGCTGAGTTCGACCGACCATTGCATAAGTTTGCCAGAGAGCTCTGGTTGTTGCATGATCTTTTTCAATGGTTGGTCAGTGAGGACCACTATGGAGTGGGCTTGGAAGTAAGGATGGAGCCGTCTGGAGGCAGTAACCAAGGCCAAGGACATTTTTTCTAATAATGGATAATTCTGTTTCGCTCCCCTGAGAGCCCGACTGATGTAGTAGATCGGCCGTTAGACGGAGCTGTCTTCCTTGATGAGAGTTGCACTGACTGCGGTGTTTGACACGGCTAAATAGAGGAAGAGGGGTTCGCCCGTGATTGCCTGAGAAAGGAGGGGGGTTGGCCATGCACTGTTTCAATTGTTGGAAGGCCTCTTCGAACTTAGCCGTCCACTCAAAAGTTTGTCGAAGAACTTTGAAGAAGGGGAGGCACTTGTCCGTTGCGCGAGAGATGAAGTGGTTGAGGGCGGTAACTCGGCCAGTATGTCTTTAAACCTCTTTAACCGTTCTGGGTGACTGCATTTCAATCAAGGCCTTGATCTTTTCGGGGTTAGCTTCAATGCCCCATTGACTGACCATGAAACCCAGAAACTTCTTGAATCCTATGCCGAAGGCGCATTTCTCCGGATTGAGATTCATTTGGTACTTTCGTAGGGTGGCGAAGGTCTCTCGCAGGTCGGCCAGATGATCGGTGGAGAGCTTGCTCTTGACTAGCATGTTGTCGACATATACTTCCATGTTCCGGCCTATCTGATGATGAAAGACAGCATTGACCAATCGTTGGTAGGTGGCCCCAGTGTTATTCAACCCAAATGGCATCACATGGTAATGGTAGGTACCACAGTCGGTGATGAAGGATGTGTGTTCCCGATCAGATGGGTGCATCAGAATTTGGTTGTACCCGGAGAAGGCATCCATGAAGCTGAGCATTTGATGACCAGCCGTGGCGTCAACCAGTAGATCTATGCGAGGAAGGGGATAGTTGTCTTTGGGGCAAGCTCGATTGAGGTCGGAGTAGTCGACACAGAGTCGCCATTTACCGTTGCTCTTACGGACCAGGATCACGTTTGACAACCATCTAGGGTAGTCCACGTTCTTGATGAATTGTGCCTCAAGGAGCTTATCTACTTTCGCGGCAATGAGAGTGTTGCACTCTAGATAAAAGATGCGTTGCTTTTGGCGGAAGGGTCAGAAATAGGGTTCAATGCTGAAGCGATGGGTTATGAAGGAGGGGTCGATACCCGGCATATCAGAGTGGGTCCAGGCAAATACATCTTTGTGCTTCAATCAGGAGGGCGGTAAGGTCGGCTTTTGCCTGGGTGGATAGTTGGCTGCCGATCTTGGAAGTTTTTGCTGGGTTGGTGGGATCGATGAGGACCTTGACAAGTTCTTCCACTGGTTCCCCTCTAACCAGCTCGTCATCGTCTTTGACATCGAGTCCTTCAATGATCATAGCCTCCTTCAACTTGACTTCTTTAAGTGAGGCGACATAACATTCTCTGGCCACAGTCTGCTCTCCCCTTACTGTCCTGACCCCAAGATCGATGGGGAACTTCATGGCAAGGTGGTAAGTGGATGTGATAGCTTAGAAAACATTTAGGGTGGTGCGGCCAAGGATGATGTTGTAGGCAGAGGGGCAGTCAACAATAAGGAAGGTGAGTAACTTGGTGGTCTGACACGGGTACTCGCCGATTGTGATGGGAAGATCGATGGAGCCGATGGAGGTCACCCGGTCGCCAGTAAAACCGACCAAAGGGGTTTGAAGAGGAGACAAACTTTCTTCTCCGATCTTGAGCTGGCGGAAGCAATTAAGGAAGATGATATCTGAAGAACTGCCGTTGTCGACGAGAACCCGTCTGACCTTGTAATTGGATAGGAGAGCGGAAATGACGAGAGGGTCATCGTGGGGGTAACAGATGCCTGTGCAGTCGGCGTCCATAAAGGTGATATGCTCGGTCCACTGCTGGGGCTGTTTGAGGGGTCGGTTCAATGTGGCAACTTCTTTGTCTGCGCCCTGCCTGATTTTTCTGAGTTCTGCCCACTGAGTCGAGTGGGATGGTCCTCCACAAGCAAGCCCATCGAAAATAACTCTAATTTCTCCAACAGGTGGGGCGGGGTTGCCTTGTGCTCGAGGTTGCTGTGGAGGGCGATCATGACCTTGGTTAGGTTGTGCTGGTTGTCGGAGATGGGTGCGCCGACGGTTGTTTCTGATTGGTTCAGTCCGTTGCCTCTGCTGAGGGCGAGTATCCGTGAATCGACTGAGACGTCCTTGACGAATCAAGCCCTCGACCTGATCCTTGAGGTTAACACACTCCTCGGTGGCCGTGGTCCTGGTGAAAACGGCAATATTTGGACTGGTCTCTCCGACTGGAAGGAGTTCGTGATGGTTGGGGCCATTTTAGGGGGTAGTCCCGCTGAATCTGATTGAGGACTTGTTCCATGAGAGAATTGAGGGGTGTGTACCGCTCGAACCGCCCAGGCGGTCGGGCTAGTGCCAACTAGTCGGCTCGGGGGGGTAAGTCAGTATACTGACTCGTTGGGTTATTGTACTGGGTATGTCTGGTTTCTGAGTCTTTTCCCTTTTCCCGGGGGGTCGGGTTTTTTGCTGTAGGGTCTTGGCGACCGGCTAGGGAATTTTCGACATTCATGTATTTTTGGGCTTTGGAGAGTAGGGTTGCCATGGAGGTCGAGGGGTTTTTAGAGAAGGAGAAAAGGAAGTCAGACGACCATAGACCGGCCATTAAAGCCGTAAGGATGACCTTGTCATCGTTTTCTGCTACCTGCAAGGCTTCGGTATTGAAGCGGGTAACGAAACTGCGCAGCGAGTACCCCTCGGTCTGACGGATGTTGAGGAGTTGGGTTGCCGGACGCCGCTGGCGCTGGGCTCCAATGAAATGGCTGAGGAAGAGGTCGCTGAGGTGCTGGTGTAAACACCCTATTTTTGACCGACCTTAAGACTCGAACGTCATCGACTAAGCGCTCGGTGATGGTGCATATTGTGCTCGTTCTGAGGTTACAGAGTCTCGATTGAGAGCCTTGCCTCCGGACTTCGGGACTCTTTTATGCTTTGCCTCAGTTTGCGAACCAGGTTCTATTTTCTCTTCCCAAAGGGAGGGAGAGGTCTCGTAGACCATCTCTCAGTGGCCGTAGGCTACTTTTCGTGGTCGTAGACCACTGTTCCCGTTTGGAGACCAGTTTTTGATTTTCGGAGCCGTCGGCCGTGTGCCTCAGTTCGGGACCGCTTAACTACCTTCGTTTGCTCCGATTTTTGGCACACACCTTGTTTCCTCTCTTTAGAGGGACACTGTGGCCCGGGAGACCACCTTTGTGGTTGCACGCCACCTTTTGTGCTTAACAGTCAGTTTTCGGGGCACCCGGCTGCGCGTTTTGGCCCCCAAACTCTAGTTTTGCATCCGTCTTGGTTCATTTTTGGCATAGACCCTAGTTTCATTGTTAGGAAGGTGGTAGTAGGATGGGAGACCACCTTTTCTTCTTGGAGACCGCCTTTCCCTGGTCGGCCGGTTTTTCTTGACAGGTAAAGTAAGTGGTCTCCCTCACTTTTGAGCCACAATTTTTGGTCTCCCATACCACTATTGAGTTGCATTCGCTTGGGAGACCACCAATATGGGTAGGCCGACCACCTTTTCAACTTGAACCTTTTGACCCCTGGTCGGCTAGCTTTCTTCTTTTTTGTCTTTTTGAGTGCTATCCAGCTGTGCCAGTTGGAAGGCATTTGCCCCATCCTCCGAGGATTGACCCTTTTGTTTTGGCTTCTTAAAGAAGCTTGGTCCCTTTTGCTTGGCTTCTAAGCAAAGCTTGACCTTTTGTTGAGCTTCTTGAGGAAGCTTGACCCCTTTGGTCTAGCTTCCTCAAGAAGCTTGACCCTTTTGGTTTACCTTCCTTTAGAAGCTTGGCCTCTTTGCTCCAAGCTTCTTAGAGAAGCTACGGACCTCCTCTTCTATAAGCGGGAGCCTCTCCCTCATGAGCCAAGGTTGAAAATTTTGGCTAAGGCATATACATACACCTCTCTCTATCTCTCTACATCCAAGCTCCATTGTTCTTGCACCATTGCACTACACCTCCTATCCTAACACCTCCATCATCACTCTAAGCACCTTGGAGCTAGTTTTCAAAGGTTGAAGGCTTACTATTTTGGTCTAGAAGCTGCTGGCTCATTTGGCTACAAGGGTAACTCTCATTTTCCCCCTTTTTAGCATTGTTTTGCTTCATATCTTAGCCTAGTTTGCAAGCATATTTGGGCTTTGTCATAAACTGAAAAAAGTCTTGTTTTAAGCTTCTTAACATGTTTGTTTAAGACCTCTTTTCTGTTGGGGGTCATCTACCCCCTTGCATGCTTCATTTCTCTTTGTTTTGAGCCATGCATTAGGGCCTTTGTGTTGAGCTTTGTTGGCCCTTTTGACCACTGAAATCCAGTGGATTTTCAGTGGTTATTATGTGTTTTTTGAGCATCAAAATCAGATAGGGGTGACCCTCTCACCCCTTGTCTTGTTTTCTAGCATTATTGGCCTTACAAAAGAGCCCATATTTGCACACTTCTTGAGCATGTTTCAGGCCATTATCTGTGAGTTTTATGACATGCATGAACTATGTCCAGAGTTGTTTTTGCCATGTTAGGTGTCTATCTTGCATGTGTAGAGTAATCATCTACATGGCCTTTCAAAGGAGCCTTCATTTGCATGCTTCCTGGCCTCATTTCAGGCCATTTTCAATGAGTTTTAGGGTCCTCATAACCTCTGTCCAGAGGCGGTTTTGCCATTTTGTATGTCCATTATACATGTGTAGAATAACTCTCTTATTGGCCTTTCAAAGGGACATATCATTCTTGCATGCATTGACCGAGTTTCAGTGGGTTTTTGGTCATATTTTGGCATGCCATGTTTCTGTTTTTGGCTGGTTTGGTGGCCCCTCATGTGCTTCATATACATGTAGTGTAAACCATGCTTACTAGCCTACGTTGCATGTTGTTTTGGCCCTTCATGTTTGCACTTTTTGGCCATGCCTTAAACTAATTTTGTGCATGTTTTGGACTACCTTAACTATGTGTTTGGGTCTCATGGTCGAATGATGTTTGTTTTGCATGTCTGTAGTTCAATATCCATGCTTAACTTTGAGTTTTGAGGTCCATCGCATGCATATGCTGAGGTGTTTTCATGTTTCGGGGCCATTGCACATCATATTTCAGAGCTTATATGAATGCCATATTCCCATGATTTCCACTCTTTAAACGTGTTTGACAGTTATGCATAAATGCCTCGTTTTCGGACTATGGCATGAGCTTCGTTTCTTTGCATGTTGAGTCATCATTTTGGGCCATTTTTCCACTGTTTCAGACCTGCCAAAGGTCTGTTTGGGGCTGATTTTTCCATTTATACATTGCTTTGTGTACCTCTAGTGTAACCCGCTTCACTAGTTTCGGTATTCGAGCCATCTTGCATGCATTGTGTGACATATTTGCATGATTCGGGACCATTGTACAGTATGTTTCAGAGCTAAAAAATGTGTGTTTGCATGCCATACTTCATCTTTTGCCATGCTTAGTTAGAGTTGCATGTTGTGCCTTAGGATTGGTCCTTTGCATCCGTGCATGTTTACATGTATTTCGGTTATCTCATTTCCATCATATGGCCACTGATGTGAGTGTGGCTGAGGTCCACTCATATTGGTGTAAGTCCTTCTTGCATTTGTATATGCCATTTAGTTCATGTGCGCATGATAGTCTTCGTAAGTGTATTGTGTATGCCATGTTATGTCACGTGCATTGTGTATGCCATTTTAGCCCATAGCATTGTGTATGCTGGGTTGCATGTTAGTCGCATTGTGTATGCCATCTCATTGCTTTGTGTTTGGAGTAGGGTTTAGTCTGAACACGGGAAACGAGGGACGTTTCTTACTCCAAGTGACGAAACGTGCCTCATTTCTCGGTCGCCGACACTCTTGACTGTCCATGATAGAGTTGTTGGCTTTACTTGCTTATATGTGCATTCATTTCACATCGAGTTGTGCAATTCGACTTCTCGGCCATCATGCATCGAGATGCGTGATTGGTGACACGAGGATCGAGGACTACACTCCCTTGAGCTTGTGCAAGGACGGGGAGAGTGGTCATGCACATATTTGTTGAAAATACACTACCTTTTCTCTCTCTTGCCTTTGTTGCAGAAAAACCAGAAACCAGAGGTGGAAATTGGTCAGCCGACCAGATTTTCTGGCAGGCTGACCACCCTCTTTGGTCTCCACCACAAAGGGTGGTCGGCAGGTGGTCTCACATGCTAATAACTGGTCGGTGGCCTTCCCAAGGTGGAGTTTCAGCCTACTGGAGCTTTGTGCAAGTTTCTGAGATCAATTGCAAACAAAGGCGAGGCGAGGCGTCGCGATGGAATTCCCGACAAGGCGACTCGAGTATGCATGCATCCTTCGTCATTCGGAACAGAGCTGAGGTAGTCTATTGCACGTAGCATAGCATGCTAGTTTACTTTGCTTGCCTAATTCATTTGTTAAGTAATTAGTATTGTGTAATAATTTGTTATTTATTTTGATTGTGTAATATTTTTTCAGACCCTCCGAGAAAGGGCCAATTGTTGTAATAAGTGTGCGTGTGTGTGATGTATGTCTTCCAACCCCACGTCTTTCTCCCTTTTATTTACCAGCTTATGATGGTTAGTTTAGGGCATGTTTCAATTAGCATACTTATGATAGCATGGTTACATTCATTCATCTGTCTTGCATGCACCGGGCTCGGCGCATCATACTAACTGCATTGTATTTCAATTCCGAGTTGAATACTTGTTAGTTGTACCATTTCACAATCCATCTTTAGAAAATAGAAACTGCTATGAGCATTTCCAATGGTTTGCCATTGGAGCTGCCATTGCTATAATATAGCAGTTGTGTCTAACATAGCTTCTGTTTTGGCTTGGAGTACTCGGTAAGTGTTTATACTTTAGCATCCTTACATGTGTGTGAGTGACTGCCATGATAGCATGCTTACCATGAGGCTATGTGCTTATATGATATACCCGCCTAAATGCCTGTGGGTGAAGGTTGGATTATCTGAATTGGAATAATGCATTAACTGTGAGTTTAAAGTCCACTTGAGAGTGGCAAACCATCACGTTTTCTAAGCCCACCCGAGGGTGGCAAATCCACGTCTTAGCCTACTTGCGGGTAACACTATCAAACCATTTTCAAAATAAAACATGAGATGTGTTGTTCCAATTCAGGAGATCCAGTCTATACTTATATGCTGTGCGCATCACGTAGTAAATCTAGGCTAATAACCAGAATAAGAATGCATAATGTTTTCAAAACTCGATATCATGCTTAGTATAGGCCGATCTTCGGATCAGGCGAGCGGGAGTGCTCATAAGTGACCTTCCCCAATCGTACCCAAGTTCCCGAGCCGAGGCAACTTTGGTGATGACGGACACGTGGCCTTCGGCATGAGTCAGGGTTTCCTAAATTCCTCCAAAATAAAATATTTAGGTGGCGACTCTGTATCTGGCAAAGCAGTCCATGTTTGGCACTTCTTTCTAAAAATCAGTTTTTCAAAACGATTTGCCAGATTTGGACTCTTTGATGATTCATCGGTCTTGCATTGCACTCCTTGAGATTAGATACAGGACCGTGACATTGAGTCCTGAACTATAGTAAGCCCCAATGAACAAAACGGGATTTCCCTCCCGGGACGTTCGGGGACGTCTACAGTTTCTGGCGACTCTGTTGGGGAGTTTGAGAACTTGACTCGAACTCTTGATATCTTGTTTTGATTACACTTATATGTTTCTTTGCATTGCATTTGCATTGGTGCGCCTAGGACGCCGTGTTTGTCGTATGCTATTCTTGAACGATTCGCCAGAGGCTCACTTCGAGAAGCGTGCCATAAGGCCGACCGGTTGCGGGCTCTGCCATGACGGGAACACAAACCCCGATTTTACCGGGGCACCCTCTTTGACTATTCGACCTAGTGCATATTCGGAATCTGTAGTGATCATTCCAAGCTAGGACAGGTTGCTTACCTGATTTTAGGTTGTTTGAAACCGCTGCGTTCGTAATGAAACCCTAGCTCCTGACAAAATAGGACAGGGAAACCCTACCCCAACATAGGGTTGTTTTTGGCTCTCACTTGCTTGCTATGTGCTTTTAGAGTGCGTCTCTACAGGAATGCATGTATCAGTTTGCAAGTCTGGGTATCAGGCCTGAGGACATCAGTGTTTTGTGAATCAGTTATATCTGTGGATATTAGATTCAGTTTTGGGGCAGTGATTTGAGAATAGTGATCAGTGGTCGGATACAGTTATTCAGCTATGTTTACATCTGTTATGGTAAAATTGGGCTGAGATGCTGCCCGTTTTTTCTTTAGGGGGGGATCAAAGATTCAGTTCAGAGCAACCAGTGTTCTCCTTCGCTGAGGCAGTGCAGAAAGAGGCCAGTCAAGGCTCACCAATCCGTCAGATCCGTCAGTTACCAATCCAGTCCATCTGGTCCGTCAGTCACCAGCCACATCACCTCTATTCAGTTCAGTAGATTCGTGATGACGCAAAGTCCAGAAGAAATTGTGGTCATGACAGTAGCATTGAGCTAGGGCCAGGGAATCACCATGCAGGGTGAGGCTGATGTTGAAATGCAACGTCCACCCAGGTCACTTGCCGCGTGTCCGATCTGGGAACCCCAATTATTTCAAGCTCGTGAGCCCACCACCTTTGAGTTGATGGGAATGATTGGCGACCTTCAGAGGTCTGTGGCTAATCTGGCCTACGGAATGTCGGCCCCACCACCAATCACATCATATGCCGAGAACTTCATGCCAGAGGAGCTCCCGCTACTAGGGCGAATTGTAATTGAGCTTAGCCAACCTGAAGCTATCTCGAGCTCTGGCAATGATATGTCAACAGTAGCCGAACTTCGCACTGGTCAAGCAACCCAAACCTTCCACCAAGCTGAGGCTAGTAGAAAGAACAAGATGAAGGTGGACACTGATCCCTATGAACGACTTCAGCAAGGTGTTGAGGCTCTAAAAAACGAGGGGTTGGATAAGCAACAAGTACTTGCGATTGTGGCTAAGACTGTGGATGACACTTTCCCCACTCAAACTGAGGGCAGTTCAAGCCAAGGGGAAAATCGAGAGAAGGGTCATCATACCGGAACCGTTCCCTCCAACCCTAATCCTACACCCAGGAAAAATCAGCAAACCAAGCCTGTACCTGCCGATCCTTTTGCTAGTGCGTCCAGCAAAAATCCACAAACCTCGAAGTATCAACCCCGAGGTCGTAGGGTCTTCCATGCCCTCTATATGCCTCTATCCAAAGCCTTTCAAGTCCTTGCTGAAAAGGGGCATCTTAAACCCCTCGAGCCTCAGCCCCTCCCTGCTCATCTTCCCCCAGGTCATGATACTACCTAGTACCGTGCGTACCATCAACAGACCGGCCATAGCACCAACAATTGCTTCCGTCTTCACCATGAAGTACAGGACTTCTTTGACAACGGGGTCGTCCTCCCACCAAGCTTAGCAAAGTCTATTGTTACTGGATCAGTGAACCTGGAGGATAATGTGATGTGATCAGGGGATGAACCACCTACGGGCGGTGCTCGGTTTACTCCGGATGTGGCATTTGGCACACACTGTTTTGAGCATTTGCGAATGCTAGTTTTGTAGTTTCTGACTTGGGTGTTGAGTCAGTTCTGTAGTTTTGTTTTGAGTCTGTCTCATTGTCTTGAGTCAGTCTTTTTGATTAAGGGTCTGTCTTGTTGTATCGAGTCAGTCCTGTTATACAAAGGTCGGGTGATTCCGGGGGTGTTACCTTAAGCATCACCATTTTGTTTTGTGTTTGTCTTTTTACTTTCTCTTGAGTCTGTTTCTGCCGTGGAACCAGTTGTGCCAATAGATTTGAATGAACAGCAGTGACTTTCACACCCTTGTGTTTGCTTCTACCTTGCGCCAGTTGTGCCAGAAAGTTTCAATGAAACGGCAGTACTTTTTGCCTACTTTTCTGTGCCTCGAACTCATTGCATTGACCTAAGTTTTCCAAAACTTTTCAAACATTGTGATGAAAACGAAGAAGGAGGAATTCCTCGGGTTTTGCAAAATTTGATCAATTGAGAGAAAGAGAGGCATGCTAAGCCTTTAATGAATGAAATCATGTTTGTTAATGTGAGTACTGAGAAGGACCCTGGCTTGATCCAGATTGGTTCTACACTGTCTTCAGCGTGAGCGATTTGTCGTTTTCTTAAAAAAATTCAAAAAAATGTTTTGCGCAGTCCTATGAAGACCTGTGTGGAATCGCTCTTGAGATTGTGCAGCCTAGGATCGCTCTCAACCTCGAGACTCGACCCCTTGCTTTCAAACCTTGGACCTTAATTCAGAATGTTCAAAGGTCAATCATGATGTGAGGCCTGTGTGGCCAGATTTGAAGTAGCCCTCGAACTAGGGATAAGAAAGTCAGATCAAGAAGATCAGATGTCATCAAAAGAAGCTTGTGAAGCTAAATTAGAAGCACCCTTCGGACTAGGGGCAAAAAATATCAGACGTGCTCGAAGAGTCAAAAATGGGGTCATTGCTCAAGCTAATGAAGATCAGCAAGAATGCCAAATCCCAGAAAGGGGGGAAAGAAGAAAGTATTGCTAAAGGACAACCGAGTTCCTATCCATAACACTAGGGGCAAATTCAAGCCCCCATTGGATGGACTCCTGCATCGTCAGCGAACAGCAGCCATTCTCCTGGATTCAGATGACTTCAAGATCTCAAAACCATTCAACATGGATAAAACTACACCTTTACCCTTGAGAGGCTCACTGGGCCGAAAACCCAGAAGGGCGACCCAGGCAAAAATTAGAGCAAGAAAAAGAAGAAAAAGAACCAAAAAAAGAAAAATGCAAAGAATGAAAAAAAAATAAATAAATAAAATAAAGAAAACGAAAAGAAAAAATGAAAAAGAAAAAAGAAGAAAAGAAGAAAAGAAAAGAAAAACAAAGCTCGCAAGGTTGAAAACCCGGAAGGGAAGCCTTGGCAAAAGTTAGAGCGCAAAAGGAGAGGTTAATACTCGAGTGTACCTTAACCCCCAGAGCTACGTCAAGCTTGATTCCCATCTTTGGGATACGTAGGCAACTTCATTCTGAAGTCCAGCCGTAAAACACTTCAAATTTGACTGTGCCCATATAATGGTTCTGATCATCGTTGTCTTCTCTATATCCAAGAGCTCGGTTGTGATCGTCACTCTGAAAACTGGTTACAGTGTGCTGCGGTGCTATTCAAACAAGGGGCAACTTTCTGTTGCCATACAGCGCGCTGCGGTGCTATTCAAACAAGGGGCAACTTTCCGTTGCCATACAGCGCGCTGCAGTGCCATTCAAACAAGGGACAACTTTCCGTTGCCATGCAGTGCCATTCAGACAAGGGGCAATTCTCCTTCGGATCTGAGGTTGTACATCTCGAGAGTAGGTTCCGTGCTCGTTGAGCAGTGACTGTTTGCAAAAATAATTTTTGAGAATTTTTACTGAGGTTGACTAATTTTCTCGAAAAGTATTCCATTTTTCAAAACTGGACCATTTCTTGGACCCCAAAAAAGGAAAATTTTCAGTGCTCATAACCTGACTTGCATGATTTCAAATCAAAAAATCGAATAAGTGTGTTAATCTAACCCTCATATTGGTCAAAATTGTTTTAGTAGAAAGCAAAAACAAAAATGGTCAAAATAATGAACTAGGGGCACAGTTGAGTCAAGTGTTCTGTCTTTTTCCCGTTGTCAACATACTTGCCAAAAAAGGGCATTCTATCTGCCAGAAAAGGGCACAACTGAGGATAACGAAGGGCTAAAAGCTCTCTCATCCTTCAAATAGTGAGGTATCAAGCCACGTGCGAAGCACGAATTGAAATGAATCAATGCATTCCACTCCCTCATCCAGGGCATCGACTAGACATCACCGGAAGAAGTAGCCGCGAGCTGATAATGTTGGGCATAAACCCACAACTATCTTGTTTATCCATTAATCACCCAGAGGGAGGGATAAAAAAATGAGAGATTGAAGAATAGAGAGATGTGTGCTGAGAGGAAAAGCGAGGAAAGGGTTTCGAGAGAAAAACCGAGCTTGAGGGCCAAGTGATGTGAGAATCACAAATAAGAAAATGTGAGAATAATACCTGAAGAAACTGGCTCCTCGTGCGCTGAGAGGTCTCTTGCCATAGGAACACGTCTGTGTGTTGTGTCAGTCGTTTTGACTGTCTCGATTCTTGTCTTGAGTCGTTTCGGGTGTCTATAGATGTGTTTAGGTTGTCTTACCTTGTCTTTCTCTTTGTTGTTGAGTCGTGGTGTGTTGTGTTCTGTCGTAGGCTCAATACCTAGTTGAGAATTTATTCTCACTCTCAATTTCAAAAAAAAAATCATTTTGTGCTCAAAGTGTCGTGCCGTTCTCCACATTTGTGCAAAATGAGATTTTGTTCTTTCAAAAACCACAGGGTTCAACCCGGGTCATGTGGGAGCAGTAAAACCAGGACCTATCTAAAACCATATAGGTTCCAGACTTTGAAGCAAAAGAAAAAAAACAGAAAAATGTCAGGCATCTGAGTTTGTTTCAACTTCTACAAGTTCCGTCATCGCATCTTGTATGTTCAGAATGAGTTGGTTGTTCAGAAATGAAAATTCATGAGCTGCGTGTTCAGAATTAAGAATGAGCCGCGTGCAAATGAAAATATATGAGCTGCGTGTTCAAAGTGAAATTTGAGAGTTGCGTGTTCAAAATGAAGTATATGAGTTGTGGGTTCATAATTGAAATGTGTGAGCTGCGTGTTCAACATGAAGTATTTGAGCTGTGTGTTCAGAATTGAAAAGTGTGAGCTGCATGTTCAACATATGAGTTGTGGGTTCAAAATTGAAATGTGTGAGCTGCGTGTTCAACATGAAGTATTTGAGCTGTGTGTTCAGAATTGAAAAGTGTGAGCTGCGTGTTCAACATGAAGTATATGAGCTGTGTGTTCAGAATTGAAAAGTTTGAGCTGCGTGTTCAACATATGACCTATGTGTTCAGAATTGAAATGTGTGAGCTGCGTGTTCCAACATGAAGTGTATGAGCTGTGGGTTCAGAATCAAAATAAGCTGTGTGCCCGAAATGAGCCGTGTGCCTGAAAAATAAGTTGTATGCCCCCAAGATGAGCTGTGTGCCTAAGATCTGCTGTGTGCCCGACATGAGCTGTGTGCCCCCAAAATGTGTTATGTGCCCAAAATGAGCTGTGTGCTCGAAAAATGAGCTGTGTGCCTAAAATGTGCTGTGTGCCCTAAAATGAGCCGTGTACCTGAAAAATGAGCTATGTGCTCGCAAAACGTGCTGTGTGCCCAAAATGTGCTGTGTGCCCGAAATGAGCTGTGTGCCCAAAAGAGCTGTGTGCCCAGATAAACAGAGTGTTATGTTTTGAGCTGCGTGCCGAATGAACAGAATATTGTGTTGTGAGCCGCGTGCCAAACAAACAAAGTGTTGTGTTGTGAGCTGTGTGCCGAATAAATCGAATACTGTGTTATGAGCTGCGTGTTCAGAATGAGCAGTGTGCTGATCCAAGCTGTGTGTTCAAAGTGAACAAAATACTGTGTTGACTGTTTCACTGTTTCAAGCCAGAATGGCGATCAGAAGTGCTCTCCCTGAGTACCATTCCCCGTCAAAATTATCTTGGCTATTGTTTGCAATAAGGGAAAGTTGTGAATATGATCAGGAAGGAAAACGACATTCGTGGTTTCTGCATACAGAAGCTACCCCTTGTCAACATTTCAAGACCTTTATACTGTAAGTGGAAGGTAAGTGTTCGAAGAACACAATGGAGGGAAGATCCCTGTCAAAGTAAAGCAGTTTACCGCCACTCACTCCATGAGGTGCTTTCTAAAGTGCCGCTTTGTTTGTTTATTGCATTCCCTAAACATCATGCTCTACATTGCTTGTAACATGTACTGTATCATCGCACTTATTGCGTTTATTTGCATCTTGAGTTATCTTGTACCATTTATCCTTTTACGCCGAGCTTGCGTTTAGGATCTGTTGTCCTCTGGGACTTTCTCAGGTTGCGTCGTGTATGCACCTGGGCGGTTGTTGTTGGACCTCCTCTCACGATTTAGCGTGGTTTAAGTGTCCCGTTCCTTCCGCGATTTCAGCGTGTTTGGAATTTATCCCAGGTTGCATTGTAGACGCGCTGGGCGGGTTGTTGGACCTCCTCTCACGATTCAGCGCGGTTTGAGTGTCTCGTTCCTTACGCGATTTCAGCATGTTTGGAATTTATCCCAGGTTGCGTTGTAGATGCACTAGGCGGATTGTTGGACCTCCTCTCACGATTTCAGCATGGTTTGAGTGTCCCGTTCCTTATGCAATTTCAGCGTGTTTGGAATTTATCTCAGGTTGCGTTGTAGACGCGCTGGGCGGATTGTTGGACCTCCTCTCACAATTTCAGTGTGGTTTGAGTGTCCCGTTCCTTACGCGATTTCAGCGTGTTTGGAATTTATCCCAGGTTGCGTTGTAGACACGCTGGGCGGATTGTTGGACCTCCTCTCACGATTTCAGCGTGGTTTGAGTGTCCAGTTCCTTACGCGATTTCAGCGTGTTTGGAATTTATCCCAAGTTGCATTGTAGACGCGCTAGGTGGGTTGTTGGACCTCCTCTCACGATTTTAGCATGGTTTGAGTGTCCCGTTCCTTACGCGATTTCAGCGTGTTTGGAATTTATCTCAAGACGCGTGTGCGCAGGCCTGGGCGTGTTTTATCTCAGGTTGTGTTTGGTACACACCTGGGCGGGTTGTTGTTGGACCTCCTCTCATGATTTCAGCGTGGTTTGAGTGTCCCGTTCCTTACGCGATTTTAACGTGTTTGGAATTTATCCCAGGTTGCATTGTAGACGCGCTGGGCGGATTGTTGGACCTCCTCTCACGATTTCAGTGTGGTTTGAGTGTCCCGTTCCTTATGCGATTTCAACGTGTTTGGAATTTATCCCAGGTTGCGTTGTAGACGCGCTGGGCGGGTTGTTGGACCTCCTCTCACGATTTCAGCGTGATTTGAGTGTCCCGTTCCTTACGCAATTTCAATGTGTTTGGAATCTATCCCAGGTCGCGTTATAGACACGTTGGGCGGATTGTTAGACTTCCTTTCACGTTTTCATCGTGGTTTGAGTGTCCCTTTCCTCACACGATTTCAGTGTGTTTGGAATTTGACTTAGGTTACGTTGTATGCGCGCCTGATTGATTGTTTTTCCTCCTCTCATGATTCCAGCATGGTTGGAGTATTTTCCCCTTTGCATTCACCATTGCATTTTGCATGCATTACATCGCACTATCTTGCGCACCTTACCTGTATCGCACTATTTTGTGCATTTACCCTACTCGCACTGTTTTGTACACCTTTAGCTCGCACTATCTTGTGCACTCTCTGGTCTAGGAAACCTTAAATCCTCTGGTCTAGGAGACCTTAAATCCTGTATCTTTATTCGCACTGTCTTGTGCACCCTCTAGTCTAGGAGACCTTAAATCCTCTAAAGGTGAAATTCCTTTGGTGTTTGTCATGCCCGAACGACTTCCAGTGGTCTGGTATAGCCACTTGCCTGTGTTTGCGATGAGTTCCTAGTAGACCAACTGAGACGGTGGAAACTAGAGTTCGAATGGCTCTTGCCTAGAACGCAAAGGTTCAGGATTTTCGAGACTAAAGTCTGGTTTAAATACCCAAAGGTCTATCCTCGGCTTGAAATCTGTATGGCAGCCCCATAGATTGAGATAGCATGTGTATGCGCCTCAATTCTGGATACCGAATCAACCTAGTCTGTCACCCTCTTGGAGAATAAGGAAAGCTGTGACCATAGTCAGGGAGAAAAGTAGTACATGCGGTTCAACTGAGAAGAAGGGGAAGATTCCCACATCAGCATGAGGTAGGACATTGCTGAGGTACGTCATTGCCAAATGCCCCTGTAAGGTACCTTTGCTTCCTAACTACTATATCGTCTAGTATGTCCATTGCATTGCATATAGAATACATTGCATTATAGTTTGCATGCATTTACTGCATTATCCATCTATGGCTTGCGCCTATCCATGTTGAGCTTGGTCTGGTATGTGCCCATACTTTTCACGTTGAAGCATGGTTATGAGATTTTGTGTACGCACCTATTCCACTAATGAGATTGTGGTTTGAGGGTGATGGCACCATTTCCGTGTTAGATGTGGTTTGTTTGTGTCCATGCCTTTCCTAGGCAAGATACGGTTTGGCCGCGCGCCTTATCCATTGCATTCATTGCATTGTAGGATCATGATCTTTCCTCAGCAGATCATTCCTCACTTATATCATGCCACCCAATTACTTGTATCTTGTGTTCCGTCTACACACACATAGTTCTGCATGTGTACGAGCCTATTCCACTGATGGGATTGTGGTTTAAGGGTGTCGGCACCTTTTCTATGGTAGACGGATTTTATATCTCCATCATCTTTATGATATTAATGTGGTTATATACTGCTTGTGGTTTGATCATCTCAAATGCATTGCATATCATTTGCATTGTTTCATTACATTGCATTGCATAAATTCTGAATTTTCAAATCGGCTTCGCGTAGCGTATAAGTCCAATTATCAAACCGACTTCGCGTAGCGTATAAGTCCAATTGTCAAAATCTTCTTGCATATCATTTTGCATTTTTCCCCCTACCTGCCGGCACATCTTTGTTTATCTCGCCTGTTTGTCTAAGTCTTCGGCCTTGTCAAAAATGGGTCGTCTCTGGGCTTTGACATTCACTCTCGTCACTTATGACTTCCGAGTTCTGTCAAAGAGGGGCAACTGTAGACACTCCATTTTTGACCGACCTTAAGAATCGAACATCATCGACTGAGCGCTCGGTGATGGTGCATATTGTGCTCGTTTTGAGGTTACAGAGTCTCGACTGAGAGCCTTGCCTCCAGACTTCGGGACTCTTTTGGGCTTCGCCTCGGTTTGCGAACTAGGTTCTATTTTCTCTTGCCGAAGGGAGAGAGAGGTCTCGTAGACCATCTCTCAGTGGCCGTAGGCTACTTTTCGTGGTCGTAGACCACTGTTCCCGTTTGGAGACCAGTTTACGATTTTCAGAGTCGTCGGCCATGTGCTTCGGTTCGGGACCGCTTAACTACCTCAATTTGCTCCGATTTTTGGCACACACCTTTTTTCCGCTCTTTAGAGGGACACTGTGGCCCGGGAGACCTCCTTTGTGGTCGCACGCCACTTTTGTGCTTAACAGTCAGTTTTCGGTGCACCCGGCTGCGCGTTTTGGCTCCCGAACTCTCGTTTTGCATCCGTCTTGGTTCATTTTTGGCATAGACCCTAGTTTCATTGTTAGGAAGGTGGTAGTAGGGTGGGAGACCACCTTTTCTTCTTGGAGACCGCCTTTCCCTAGTCGGCCGGTTTTTCTTGACAGGTAAAGTAAGTGGTCTCCCTCACTTTTGAGCCACAATTTTTGGTCTCCCATACCACTATTGAGTTGCATTCACTTGGGAGACCACCAATATGGGTAGGCCGACCACCTTTTCAACTTGAACCTTTTGACCCCTGGTCGGCTAGCTTTCTTCTTTTTTGTCTTTTTGAGTGCTATCCAGCTGTGCCAGTTGGAAGGCATTTGCCCCATCCTCCGAGGATTGACCCTTTTGTTTTGGCTTCTTAAAGAAGCTTGGTCCCTTTTGCTTGGCTTCTAAGCAAAGCTTGACCTTTTGTTGAGCTTCTTGAGGAAGCTTGACCCCTTTGGTCTATCTTCCACAAGAAGCTTGACCCTTTTGGTTTACCTTCCTTTAGAAGCTTGGCCTCTTTGCTCCAAGCTTCTTAGAGAAGCTATGGACCTCCTCTTCTATAAGAGGGAGCCTCTCCCTCATGAGCCAAGGTTGAAAATTTTGGCTAAGGCATATACATACACCTCTCTCTATCTCTCTACATCCAAGCTCCATTGTTCTTACACCATTGCACTACACCTCCTATCCTAACACCTCCATCATCACTCTAAGCACCTTGGAGCTGGTTTTCAAAGGTTGAAGGCTTACTATTTTGGTCCAGAAGCTGCAGGCTCATTTGGCTACAAGGGTAACTCTCATTCTTTCCTTTTTTAGCATTGTTTTGCTTCATATCTTAGCCTAGTTTGTAAGCATATTTGGGCTTTGTCATAAACTGAAAAAAGTCTTGTTTTAAGCTTCTTAACATGTTTGTTTAAGACCTCTTTTCTGTTGGGGGTCATCTACCCCCTTGCATGCTTCATTTCTCTTTGTTTTGAGCCATGCATTAGGGCCATTGTGTTGAGCTTTGTTGGCCCTTTTGACCATTGAAATCCAGTGGATTTTCAGTGTTATTATGTGTTTTTTGAGCATCAAAATCAGAGAGGGGTGACCCTCTCACCCCTTGTCTTATTTTCTAGCATTATTGGCCTTACAAAAGAGCCCATATTTGCATACTTCTTGAGCATGTTTCAGGCCATTATTTGTGAGTTTTATGACATGCATGAACTATGTCCAGAGTTGTTTTTGCCATGTTAGGTGTCTATCTTGCATGTGTAGAGTAATCCTCTTCATGGCCTTTCAAAGGAGCCTTCATTTGCATGCTTCCTAGCCTCATTTTAGGCTCTTTTTAGTGAGTTTTAGGGCCCTCATAACCTCTGTCCAAAGGTGATTTTGTCATTTTGTATGTCCATTACACATGTGTAGAATAACCCTCTTATTGGCCTTTCAAAGGGACATATCATTCTTGCATGCATTGATTGAGTTTTAGTGGGTTTTTGGTCATATTTTGGCATGCCATGTTTCTATTTTTGGCTGGTTTGGTGGACCCTCATGTGCTTCATATACATGTAGTGTAAACCATGCTTACTAGCCTACGTTGCATGTTGTTTTGGCCCTTCATGTTAGCACTTTTTGGCCATGCCTTAAACTGACTTTGTGCATGTTTTGGACTGCCTTAACTCTGTTCTTGGGTCTCATGGTCGAATCATGTTTGTTTTGCATGCCTGTAGTTCAATATCCATGCTTAACTTTGAGTTTTGAGGTCCATCGCATGCATATACTGAGGTGTTTTCATGTTTCGGGGCCATTGCACATCATATTTCAGAGCTTATATGAATGCCATATTCCCATGATTTCCACTCTTTAAACGTGTTTGAGAGTTGTGCATAAATGCCTCGTTTTCGGACCATTGCATGAGCTTCGTTTCTTTGCATGTTGAGTCATCATTTTGGGCCATTTTCCCACTGTTTCAGACCTGCCTAGGGTCTGTTTGGGGCTGATTTTTCCATTTATACATTGCTTTGTGTACCTCTAGTGTAACCCGCTTCACTAGTTTCAGTATTCGAGCCATGTTGCATGCATTGTGTGACATATTTGCATGATTCGGGACCATTGTACATTATGTTTCAGAGCTGGAAAATGTGTGTTTGCATGCCATACTTCATCATTTGCCATGCTTAGTTAGAGTTGCATGTTGTGCCTTAGGATCGGTCCTTTGTATCCGTGCATGTTTGCATGTATTTCGGTTGTCTCATTTCCATCATATGGCCACTGATGTGAGTGTGGCTGAGGTCCACTCATATTGGTGTAAGTCCATCTTGCATTTGTATATGCCATTTAGTTCATGTGTGCATGATAGTCTTCGTAAGTGTATTGTGTATGCCATGTTATGTCACGTGCATTGTGTATGCCATTTTAGCCCATAGCATTGTGTATGCTAGGTTGCATGTTAGTCGCATTGTGTATGCCATCTCATTGCTTTGTGTTTGGAGTAGGGTTTAGTCCGAACATGGGAAACGAGGGACGTTTCGTACTCCAAGTGGCGAAACGTGCCTCGTTTCTCGGTCGCTGATACTCTTGACTGTCTATGATAGAGTTGTTGGCTTTACTTGCTTATATGTGTATTCATTTCATATCGAGTCGTGCAATTCGACTTCTCGGCCATCATGCATCGAGATGCATGATTGGTGACACGAGGATCGAAGACTACACTCCCTTGAGCTTGTGCAAGGACGAGGAGAGTGGTCATACACACATTTGTTGAAAATACATTGCCTTTTCTCTCTCTTGCCTTTGTTGCAGAAAAACCAGAAACCAAAGGTGGAAATTGGTCGGCCGACCAGATTTTCTGGCAGGCCGACCACCTTTTTTGGGTCTCTTTACACAAAGGGTTGGTCAGCGGGTGGTCTGCCCATGCTAATAAACTGGTCGGTGTGGCCTTCCCCAAGGTGAAGTTTCAGCCTTCAGAGGCTTTGTAAGCAAAGTTCTTTTGAGATCAATTTGCAAACAAAGGACGTAGAGCTTGGGCGTCCGATGGAAATTTCCGACATAGGCGACCCGAGTTAATGCAATGCATCCTATCTATCATAATCGGAACAAGTAGCTGGAGGCAGTCAGTCACGTAGCATAAGCATGCTAGTTTTACTGGTTTGGCTTACCTAATTCAGTGTTTGTTCAGTAGTAATTAGTATTGTGTAATAATTCGTTTATTTATTTTGGTTGTGTAATTTTTCTCAGACCCTCCGAGAGAGGGCCAGTGTGTAATAATGTGCTGTGTGTGATTGTATGTCTTCAACCCCACGTCTTTCTCCCCTTTTATTTAGCCAGCTTATGTGGTTAGTTTAGGGCATGTTTCAATTAGCATACTTATGATAACAATGTGTTGCATCATTCATCTGTCTTGCATGCACCGGGCTTCGGCGCAGATACTAACTGCATTGTATTTTCAATTCGGCAGTTGAATACTTGTTTAGTTGTGAGGCATTCACATGCCATCTTTGAAGCCTGGCCTTTATTGTCACCGTTATGCATATCCTGCATGTGTTTGCATTTTAGGTGCATGTTTCCAGTATAGTTAGGTCAATGCATGGATTCTATATAGCTCTCGTTTCGGCTTGGAGTACTCGGTAAGTGTTTATGCTTTAGCATCCTTGCATGTGTGTGAGTGACTGCCATGATAGCATGCTTACCATGAGGCTATGTGCTTATGTGATATACCTGCCTGAATGCCTGTGGGTGAAGGTTGGATTATCTGAATTGGAATAATGCATTGACTGTGAGTTTTAAGCCCACTTGAGAGTGGCAAACCATCACGTTTTCTAAGCCCACCTGAGGGTGGCAAATCCATGTCTTAGCCTACTTGCGGGTAGCACCATCAAACCATTTTCAAAATAAACAAATATGAGATGTGTTGTTTCAATTCAGGCGATCCAGTCTATACTTGTATGCTGTGCGCATCACGTAGTAAATCTCGGCTAATAACCGAAATAAGAATGCATAATGTTTTCAAAACTTAATATCATGCTTAGTACAGTCCGATCTTTGGATCGGGCGAGCGGGGGTGCTCATAAGTGACCTTCCCCCATCGCACCCAAGTTCCCGAGCCGAGACAACTTTGGTGATGACGGACACGTGGCCTTCGGCATGAGTCAGGGTTTCCTAAATTCTCCCAAAATAAAATATTTAGGTGGCGACTCTGTATCTGGAAAAGCAGTCCATTTTTGACACTTCTTTCTAAAAATCAGTTTTTCAAAACGATTTGCCAGATTTGGACTCTTTGATAATTCATCGGTCTTGCATTTCACTCCGCGAGATTAGATACAGGACCGTGACATTGAGTCCTGAACTGTAGTAAGCCCCAATGAACAAAACGGGATTTCCCTCCCGGGACGTTCGGGGACATCTACAGTTGGAAAGTGGAGACAGAGTCTGTTGGTAATTGACTAAACCAAAGTCGAGTTAACCCCTTGAGTGTCACGGGGAAAGCCCGACACATGATTTCTTCAGGGAATGCATCGAGGATCATGAGGGTTCTGTAGGTCTCCAAGTGGTCGACTGGATCCGTCGTACCGTCAAAAGAGTCGATAGTGGGCATTTTGAACTTGGGAGGTAGAGGTTTGTCCCGGATGGAGGCGACGAATGGTGAGTTGGCTGTGGTGGAGGGTTTATGCTGTATGTTCTGCATGACCCCTTGGAGTTGGAGCTTCATGGCTCGGAGTTCTGCATCCCAGAGAGGAATGTTGTCACCACCGGAGGGCAGCGGGGGCTGGACGCTGCTGGCCTCTCCTTGAGGGGTCGGTGCCAGGACCGATGGATGTGGGGCTCGGGGTGGTGGATTTATATCTGGGTGAGGGGGTCATAAGCCTTCCAAGTTGGGTAGATTAGGCTGTTGGATAGTATGGCTTGGGGTTCGCTCTTGGTTGGGTGGGATATCTGGAGGTGGCGGAGGGGGCATAGGAAGGTTTCTTTGGAGTAAAGCATTAATCAGGGCTTGGTTTTTCTCGGCCAAGCGATTAATGCTATTGGTGAGCTCGGTGAAATACTGTGGTGGGTTGTTTAGATTGGGAGGGTCGGCTTGGTGGTTAGGAACATTGAGGTGGGAAGCCATGGATCTAGTTGTGACCATTCACCTTTGCAGGTGGTAGGAAGGGGTTATTGGGAAAGGGCCTCCGGCGACAATGAGCACAACTAGCACGCGGAGTAAGAGACTTCCCACAGACGGCGTCAACTGATGATACAGTTCGTTCCAAGGAGCGGGTCGGACTGATCCACGCTCCTCAATCCTACGTCCGAATGACCAAGTCTACCAGAAGACCTGCACAAGAGTTCAACGGGAAATGGGGAGTCCCCCAGCGAACCCTCCAAAGAGTAAGTTAGAGAGAGAAGTAGAATATAGAGATAAATCAGAGATAGGAAGCTTAACCTTCTTTATGTCTTCAAACTTTGCTTATATCCTCTGGTAATCATTTCATTGTCCCTTCCGACCTCTCACCTTGGCCGAAAGTCTATGCTATAGCTTACCTTGTTCATGGTGAAGGCGTTCTGTTCCGACGGAGAGGGGTTATCGCAATAGATGCTGTAAGGGGCCTCATTAATGGCGATGTGTCGTGGCAATAACTTTGTAGATCTTTGTCTGCTGATGTGGCTTGCCCTTCTCTCGCCATGTGTCTTGGTGTCATTGGTTCTTATTGCTACATGGGGTTTCAGTAGTGCTGGGTTTTAGCATTTGAGTTATGTATTGGGCCCTGAATGGTGGGCTATGATCTTTATGGGTTTACCCATATCAATAGTATTAGAACTTTTTCAATTATTAATAAATTTCAATTTCATTCCTGTATATTTGAATTCGTATTTTAATTCTTTCCAAGTGTTAAAATTATACAAATACCCTTCTAAAGAGTGGATGAAAAGTCTTTGAATCTTGACAAACTTTGACATGAAAGTTCAAAATCTGATTAGTGATGTTCGGTTGTGTTTGAATTTGATAAATGATTTATAAAGGAACAAATTTTGATATCCGTAAAACTATTCAGTGTGTTTGATTTAAATTTTTTAGATTAAGTTTTTTGAAAATTGAAATTTTTGTTTTTCGTGATTTTTTTATTTTTAGTGAATATTTTTAAAATTTTAAGCATTTTTTTACTTTTTTAAATACACCTTACTTAGATGTATCTAAAAAGTAAAAAAAAATATAAAAAAATATTTTAAAAAATTAACAAATACATAAAAATACAAAAAATATACTAAATTTTCATATATTTTTTTATATTTTTGGTATTTATTGAATTTTTAAAAGATTTTTTCACAAAAATTATACTTTTTATGTGTATTTATGTTAAGTGTGTCTAAAAATTAAAAAAATTGCTTAAAATATTAAAAAATTCAATAAAAGCAAAAAAATACGAAAAACATGAAAGTAGAATTTTCTGAAAATTATTTTCAAAAAAACGAAACCAAACAAACTGATTTAGATTGTGTTTGAATTTTAAAAGAACAGAAAGGAAGCTAAATATCCAAATATTTAATAATATCAAAATTACTTGAGAAAGATTCCATTTTTCTGGAGACAAATAAGACACAGTGGCATCTTAATCAAACAAAAAATACAAACATTTATTTTAACAAATAATAAACAGTACCAAAAACTAAATGCAAACTTATATAACATAGATATAGAATAGATCAAGTCTAGTGTTGGATAGTATTTTCTTAAGACAAAATTTGTCCTCCCACTGGTACTTTGGATTTAATAGATGTCTCTATGTAAGGATATAACTATTGACATATAGCAGAAGCAGTATTACCATTGCAAGCCTGGTGCACGTTATTGTGCATGCACTCTCTTTGTTGAAAAATAGGACTAAGAAAATATGAAGAGTAAATGCAAAGAGGAAAGAAAAAGAGGGCAGAAATCAATAGTCGAATTTGATGTCAAGATTGAAGTGAGGGGGATGGATTTTATATATTAATTCGTGACTCTTTGTAAAGGTTACAACCATCCACTAAGAAAATATGAAAAGTAAAAGCATATAGAGAGGAAGAACAGGGCAAAAACAATTTTAAGTCAAAACTGAAGTGAGGGAGCTAGATTTTATAAGTTTTTTCGTGATTTTTTTGAAAAGTTGCAACCATCCACTAAGAATAGTGACCCTAAAAGAGGACACATCCTTTCAACTGAAGAGATACAATCATTGGAGTAAATTTTCATTCAAAATTTTCTAGCAAACATAACATTAAATTCCTTTGCAAGTTCAAGGTCACCTTTTATTTTTATTTTTTTTCTACAAATTTAAAATTTAAATACAACATTAAATTCTTGAACTTAAGACATTTGAAAATTTGGACGGTCATTTTCATTTACTTTCCAATTTTCGACTATTGTTTGTTTAATGCTCATTTTAATGCTCCATTAGTTTCGATAGATAACAATTTTCTAAAAAAATGTTTTATATAAAAAATATTTTTGAGAAAATTGTATTTGGTTGTGATATCATGGTAGAGATGGTGGTCGTGGAGGCAACAATAAAGTCAGATATGTGTGGTAGTAGAGATAATAGTAATGGTGATAACAATTGTAGTGCAGTAAATATTTCACTCCATAAAATGTTTTTCACATTTAAAACAATAAAAAATATTTTCCACTAAAAATTCGATTTTCACAAAAAAAAAGAAGAAAAAAAAAACTGTGTTATTCAATTTTCAAACTTATATATTTTGAACTAAGAAACTGCATTATATTAAAAATCAGAGAGTACGTCCAACAAAACTTGCTGCTTCTTCTTGGCCATGGCATCCCCAATTCTCCATAGTGCTTGTGAGCATACATTATAAAAGTTAAAAAGTCAAAAAAATTGTTAAAAAAAATTAAAAAATTCATACTATTTGTGAGAAGTGGGGGGAGGGGGGGAGCTAGTAGACAAAATCATAATTTTGTCATTTGAATTAGTCAGCCCAACAGTGCACCTCAGTGTACTTTGCATATACATTTTCCAAGTCCTTACCACGTGTCACAATGCAAGCCACCAATTCCTATTAAAAAAATAAAAAATTGAAATGCATACCCCTACACAGTGTTACAAGTCAATGTACTTTGCATCTACAATATTTTATTATATATGTTTTTTTTTTTTTAAAAAAAAATCTAAAAATTATCTCAAACAATCCATTTTTTTCTTATACTTTTTTATCTAAAAATTCAAAAAATGCACTTATATAATTTATTCGAAACAATTTCTTTAGATATATATATACTATATTTAAAATAAAGAAATTGAGACAGCCTCAAAACTGGCCCCCCTCAAGTCAGACACTGTTATTTTTTTGGAAAATACTATAATAGTGGCCTTTTGAAGTATGTAACATTTGCACCGATTATGATATTTGTGATATTTGATTATGATTTTTTTTTTTTGGTTATAATTTATTATTATTGTTATTACTTATAATTAAAAATGATTTAATTATAAGCCTTTTCAGGTGTGTATAGAATGACCCCATATTTTTAGAAAGAAAACTTTATTAAAGTGCATCTATATCCGCTTTAAAATGGCATATCACATAATTAAAATTTGAACCACAACAACTCTAAGTTTCACCAATTTGGGTCATAACAAAACCAAATTGATTTGTAACAAAAACACTAAAAATCTCATAACCAAAACCATTTTGATTTATTATAAACTATCACATTACTTCATAATTAAGGCCACTTCAATTCAGAACCATACACCACAAATCTTATAACTAAAACTAATTTGAGTCATAACAAAAAATACCACAAGTCTTATATCCAAATTCATAATTTTGACTATCACAAAACCTTGTGAATAAGCACCAACTTGATTCATAACTAAAATCACAAATCTTCATAATTAGGGTGGTTCGAGCTAACCTTGTAATTAGTTCTTTGGATCTTGATTCAAGATTGCGTCCACATGTGAGATTATCATGTTAATCAACGTGGTAAGATTCAACAAGCTTCTATCAAAGCCAATCCATTTTAACTTGTACTTTCAATCTATCCATTCTTTTTTTTTTTCTTTTTTTGATGAAGAAAACTTAGTATAATCTCAATGTAATTTTTATTTTTATTTTATTCAAGTTAGAAAATATGCCTATAGTTTGTTAGATATAGAATGATTTTATTAGTTAGCGAAATTTTTTTTTTTTCTTTTAAGTTTGGCCCCATCCAACTTAAAATCATGGTTCTGCTGATGACTGCACCACTTGTTGCGACACCTTACTTACATTAACATAAATAAAAAGGTTAACAAGGCCACTGACACTATCTAATAATTTTTCTAGAATGAATAAGGACTTGGCAGTTTGAAAAGATGGTATCGTAAGTTTCGGTCCTGACACCACCACTTCAAAACCTCCAAACAAGCTCTTGCTTCCGCTTCTGTGATTGTAGTCGGAAAAGAATCAGATGGATTTCTATATAGCACCATTCCAAATGGACCATAGAACTTTGATAGATTCAATGATTGCATTTTCATCAGGTGCTAGTTGAACCATTGCAAAAACCACTCCTCAACACTCAAAATGGGTTTCCATTATCAGAATTCAAACCTAAACTTGAACCCCTCCATACATAATTTTAATGTGGAACTGCAAAAAAAAAAAAAAAAAAAATTTTTTAAAAAAAAAAAAATGATAATAATAAAATAATATTTTTTTTGATGTCAAGATTGAAGTGAGGGGGATGGATTTTATATATTAATTCGTGACTCTTTGTAAAGGTTACAACCATCCACTAAGAAAATATGAAAAGTAAAAGCATATAGAGAGGAAGAACAGGGCAAAAACAATTTTAAGTCAAAACTGAAGTGAGGGAGCTAGATTTTATAAGTTTTTTCGTGATTTTTTTGAAAAGTTGCAACCATCCACTAAGAATAGTGACCCTAAAAGAGGACACATCCTTTCAACTGAAGAGATACAATCATTGAAGTAAATTTTCATTCAAAATTTTCTAGCAAACATAACATTAAATTCCTTTGCAAATTCAAGGGCACCTTTTATTTTTATTTTTTCTCTACAAATTTAAAATTTAAATACAACATTAAATTCTTGAACTTAAGACATTTGAAAATTTGGACGGTCATTTTCATTTACTTTCTAATTTTCGACTATTGTTTGTTTAAGTCTCATTAAGAGATCATTTTAATGCTCCATTAGTTTCGATAGATAACAATTTTCTAAAAAAATGTTTTATATAAAAAATATTTTTGAGAAAATAGAAAACTTATTTTGTATTTGGTTGTGATATCATGGTAGAGGTGGTAGTCGTAGAGGCAACAATAAAGTCAGATATGTGTGGTAGTAGAGATAATAGTAATGGTGATAACAATTGTAGTGCAGTAAATATTTCACTCCATAAAATGTTTTTCACATTTAAAACAATGAAAAATATTTTCCACTAAAAATTCGATTTTCACAAAAAAAAAAAAGAAGAAAAAAAAAAAACTATGTTGTTCAATTTTCAAACTTATATATTTTGAACTAAGAAACTGCATTATATTAAAAATGAGAGAGTACGTCCAACAAAACTTGCTGCTTCTTCTTGGCCATGGCATCCCCATGTCTCCAAACATAGTGCTTGTGAGCATACATTACAAAAGTCAAAAAGTCAAAAAGTTACTAAAAAAAGTTAAGAAATTCATACTATCAATCCCGCTACAGACCCCCAGTGACATGGCGACCCCCAGTGACATGGTGATGAGGTGGCAACTGATGTGTAAACACAGTTGGAAAAAAAATAAAAAAAAAAAATTAGAAAAAGCGAGAATTTCTGTCTTCCCTCGTCTGTCCTCAACTCTCGCCGTCATCCTCGTCTATCCTCGTCTGTCTTCCCTCGCCTATCCTCACCTCTCGCCACCATCCTCCTCCTCTACCATAGCTCGCCGGGAATTTCTGCAAAAGTGTATTCTGGACAACGGCCATTGTTTTGAGCAATATCAGATTACTCGCTCTCATCTATCCTCAGAATTCCTGTAATTTTGCTCTGTCTGGTTTTGCTTTGCTCTGTCTTTGTCCATCAATCTGGTTTATGAGGTAAAAAATCAATTTCATATGCTAATCCAACTTGAGTTCTCTTTCAGTTATATGCTAATTCTGAAATCTGAAATATAATCTATAAACTCTAATCAATTTGTCATTTTGGACAAGAGTTGTGTTTTTTAGGTAAATTACTGAAATTAATTCTAATCAATTTGTCATTCCTTGTGTGTAAACATGTTATGCACACAGTTACTTGTAATTGTAAATTCGGTACAAGGAAGGAAATCTGAAATTAATTCTAATCAATTTGTCATTTTGGACCTATGAAATCTGAAATATAATCTGTAAACATAATATGAAATATAATCTGTCATTTTGGACCTATGAAATCTGAAATATAATCTGTAAACATAATATGAAATATAATCTGTCATTTTGGACCTATGATTAACTGTGGTTGTTTTATGAGTAATTGTTATATAATATGAAATATGAAATTTGGGCAGTGTTATATAGTCTATAATCTGAATATGAGTAATTTGTAGACATTTTTGTGAGATAAGTAAACAGTGTAGTTCCATAATCTGTAAACAGTGTAGTTCCATAATTTGTAAACAGTTTATATGAAAGTTGGTGAGAAAATTAATATGAGATAAGTAATTTTGTGAGATAAGTAATGTGAGATATGAAATTTGGTTCACAATTATGAATAGTTCCATAGTATGTAAACTGTGTAGTTCTATAATCTGTAAAGAGTTTATATAAAATCTGAAATATGAAGTTTAGTCCCATAATCTGTAAACAGTATTTTTGTTTGGGCGTTGTTACGGAAATGATATTTGTTTAATTGTTATTTCAGTACGCAAAGTGGAAAAATGGAGGTTTATTCAAATGTTGGTGAGAATCCTTTAATAAATAAGGGTGAACACGTTGAAGAACCTAAGAAGGGTATGTGTTTTAGCTCAAGGGAAGAGGTGTACACATTTTATGGCAAATATGCTAAGCATGTTGGATTTTCTATAGCTCATAGAGCACAACATTTTGGAGATGATGGGCAATTGCTAAACTTTGCAATTGAATGTTCTCGAGCGGGGCAGAGAAAAAAGACATCAGAAGTCAACCCTCTGAAGCCATGTTTGTCCACAAAAATTGGTTGCACAGCAAGGGTACGAGGTAGTGTACAAAAGGATGGGAGATATAAACTAACCACAGTTAACCTTGAGCATAATCATGATTTGATTCCCACCGACTCACGACATTTTGCAATGAATAAGAAAATTCTTACTCCTGTGAAGAGGAGATTAGAAATTAATGATCAAGCAGGGATTAGGGTGTCTACGAACTTTCATTCAATGGTTGTTGAAGCGGGGGTATACGAGTCATTGACATTTGACGAGCGAGATGCAAGAAATTAAATTGAGAGAGCTAGAAGGTTGAGGCTTGGGGAAGGTGATGCCGAATCACTTCAAAGTTATTTTATGAGGATGCAAGCACATAGTGAGAGATTCTTTTATGTGATTGATGCTGATGAGGAGTTTCGCATTAGAAACTTGTTTTGGGCTGATGCAAGGAGTCGGGCGACTTATGAAGCATTTGGAGATGTCGTTTCATTTGACACAACTTATTTGACGAACAAATATGACATGCCATTTGCTCCATTTGTCGGAGTTAATCACTATGAACAGTCCATTTTGCTTGGTTGTGGATTGTTGTCTAGTGAAGACACTAACACATTTGTTTGGCTATTCAAGTCATGGTTAAGTTGCATGTCAAATCATCCGCCAAAAGCTATCATAACTGATCAGTGTAGACCTATGCAAAATGCTATAGAAATTGTGTTTCCACAAGCTCGATATCGGTGGTGCTTATGGCATATCATGAAGAAAATTCTGAAAAAGTTGAAAGGATATGCTCAGTATGAAGCCATAAAGTTGGCTATGCAAAATACAGTTTATGACTGTCTGACAAGAGCTGAATTTGAGAGTAAATGGAAAGAGATGCTTGCAACATTCAATCTTTATGATAATGAGTGGTTGGGGGTACTATATGATGAGCGGAATAGATGGGTACCTGTCTATGTTAAAGACATATTTTGGGCTGGCATGTCAACTACACAACGAAGTGAAAGTATGAATGCATTTTTTGATGGATATGTAAATCCAAAAACTACATTGAAGCAATTCGTTGAACAATATGACAATGCCTTGAGAAATAAGGTAGAGAAAGAGAAGAAAGCAGACTTCAAGTCTCGACACAAATTGTTTGATTGCCTAACTATATACGAGTTTGAGAAGCAATTTCAGCAAGCCTACACCAATGCGAAATCCAAAGAAGTTCAAGGAGAGTTTAAGAGATTAGTTTACTGTCAGGCGGTGATTGTGAAAGAGAAGGGATCAATTTCTATATATAATGTCCAAGAAGCGATGGTAGTTTCTGAGAAGATGAAGCATGTGGACTTTGTTGTCTATTTTAATTCAACTGAATGTGAAGTTCAATGCATATGTTGGTTGTTTGAGTTTAGAGGCATTATGTGTGCTCGCTCACTCGCTATGCTTGTCAGAAGATGCATAAATGAGGTGCCAAGTAAATACATTTTGCCCCAGTGGAGAAAAGATGTGGATAGAGAATACGCATGCATCAAAGCCACATACACTGGCTTTGGGAATGATTTCAATGCAAGTACCTATGAGAGGATGAACAAAAAATTGATTGCCATTGTACAATTTGCTGGTAGCTCTGAAGGCAAAACTAGAATTGTAGACCTTGGGTTGGATGAAATCAAGGAGAGAGTCATGAAAGAAGAATCCGGTGATGGGAGTAATTTACCATGTTCAACAAGAAGTCCGATTCACACTGGTTCTACACAAGGAGGTACTAATAGGAAGGTGATTAGTCCTTTGGTTGCTCGGCGAAGAGGTCGTCCAGTTACGAAACGGAAGGTTGCGAAAGTAGATCAAATTGTTAATCGGTTCAAGGCAACGGCAAAAAAACAAACAAAAGCAAAGGTAAAATGTGTATTCAAATGTTGTTTTTGACAAAGTCTATTGAAGTATGTAAAAGCAATTCATAAATTTCAATCTGTAATTATTCTTCAAAACATACAGGCTGCTAAGTTGCTCCGATTTGAACCTGAAGCTCAAGCTCAAGCTCAAACACCGTATTATCCTTATATGGTTGGCACAAAAAATAGTATGTATGTACCGGCACGTGTTCCAAAGAGGCCTTCATGTACTTTTACAAAGTGTATTCGAAAGACTACTTCATGTACTTTTCCAAAGTGTATTGTTCTAACATGTACTTTTTGAAATGAATTGTCATAGGTGGCCCATGGTATTGGAGGCACATCTCTTACTCCATCGGACTTCATAAGTGGCACACAGGGAAGTTTGATGAGTGCTCCAACTCCGATTTATGGTTCTGCATCGGGAAGCTTGGATATTACAGACTTGTTTGACTAGTTTCTATGTATTCCAACTATTTGTTTTTGAGATTAGAAATTATGTAGTCTACTAATTTGAGTTGTTTACTTTGATGTTGAGAAGATTGGAAATTATGTAGTCTATTATCATGAGTTTCAAACTTTGATGTTGAGAAGATTGGATATTATGTAGTCTACTATTATGAGTTTGAAACTTTGATGTTGAGAAGATTGGAAATTATGTAGTCTATTGTTTTGAGTTTCAAACTTTATTTTTGAGATTGTAGGTTATGTTACAACTTTGTTATTGAGATTCAAACTTTGTTATTTAATATACAATGTTTATTTAGCAGTCCTTTGTATTAAACAATGTTTATTAAACAGTTTTCATGTATTCAACCATGTGTATTCAATAGTTTCCTTGTATTTAACAATGTATATTCAATGGTTTCCCTGTATTCAACAATGTATATTAAATAGTTTCGCTGTATTCCATTTACCATGTTCAATAGTTTACCTGTATTCAACAATAGTTACCTTGTATTCAACAATTTCCTGTATTTAACAATGTCCATTCAATGAGTATTGAAGAAAGTGTATAAATTTGAACAAGCCATTTTCCATTCCACTAACCACAAAAGAGGTACAATAAATAGGTTTCAATACATAACAAAACATAACTTCCTCCAAAACATCACAAAAGTATTAAGTCTACTTGAACTTGTACATTGACATCTACTTCTACTTATTACATATTCATAAGTTTAAAGGCACTAATTACAAACAACACGGACAACATATATATCAACTTTTGCATCTTTGCGTTCTGAATCCGAAGTTGTTCCGTCATCTGTATTTGTTGTTCGGTCATAGCTCGAAGATGTTCGGTCATAACTTGTTCGCCGACAGTTGAGACTTCGTCTCTTTGAATTTGATGACCTCCATATTCTGGATTTGTAGGTAAACACCATCCGATAAAACCACAAACATTACAATAGTAGAATAACTTGTTCTTGTTTTGATCGGTTTGTGATATTTTGATGGTGACCTTTTTATTACATGTACGACAATTTCTGTTGACGTATGTCAACCAACCTGAGCTACTGCCACTGACACTTGAACTTGACATCTGCAAAGAGGGACAAATAGCAAGTTAAGTAAAGTTAATAAGTTAAGTTAAGGGAGAATGCTGGAATTATTGCCTTAAAAGTATTTCTGATGAAAAATAATTAGGAAAATGGTATGAAGTCGACAAATCTGATTCAGCTTCACAACTCCTCTGTTTCAGCTTCACAAGGCTGAAAGTGATAAAGGAGTCCTGTAGCTGATCCATTATCCAAGTAGAAGAAGTTCTTATACAATCCTTCATTTTCCCCTTGATGGTTTCATCCTTGTGTGTGCATGCTCCAGAAACAAGAGTTGTGTTTTTTTGGTAAATTACTGATCAGATTCACCTGCAGCATGCACACACAGGTCCAGCTGCAAGTATACACAGGCATGCATCTCCACCTGCAGCATGCACACATAGGTCCAGCTGCTAAAAAAATCTGAAAAATTAATAATTTTTCAGGTAAATTACCTATTAATAGATACATAGATATTTTTTTGGTTCCTTGCTTTTTCTGGTTTTTAGGTTTGATAGATAGATAGATAGATAGATACAGGTCAACAGGTTTGCTAGATAGATAAAATTCCAACAGGTTTGCTAAATTTCTAAATTGCTAATACAGGTCAGCAGGTTTGCTAATACAGGTCAACATGTTTGCTAAAATAGATACAGGTCAACAGGTTTGCTAAATTACTACAGGTCAAACACATGGTGATGAGGTACAATTATTTGAATTGGTTTTCACTCTTCATTATAACTAATTGCTTATAATTTTCAAGTTTTCATAATTGCTTATAAGCAATTACAAACCTATTGACCTGCATCTATCTTGGTTTTCATAATTGATTATAAGCAATTGGTTATAATCAAGAGTGCTTTAAACTTGAAATTGATTAAACAAGTTTTCACTCTTGATTATATATGTTTAATCAAGAAATTTTGTACTGGAGAAATTGAACCAATTCAAAAAGGTAAATGATTAGATTAAACATTTCGTTGGAGAATTTCATCGAACACGTTTAAAGCAGTGTAAGACTCCAAATGAAAAGGCCGCAATTCGTAAATGAAAATGCCACAATTCCCAAATGAAAAGAAAATTTATGAAAAGGAATTTCAAATCAAGGTTTTCATCGAACAGGAAATAGATAGATAGATAGATATATATATATATACGCAGATATACATACAGTTGAAGTGAAGGAAAGGAGAGACAGAGAGATTCCACAATTCATCGAACAGGAAACAGATAGATATATATATATATATATATACGCAGATATACATACAGTTGAAGTGAAGGAAAGGAGAGACAGAGAGATTCCACAATTCATCGAACAGGAAACAGATAGATATATATATATATATATATACGCAGATATACATACAGTTGAAGTGAAGGAAAGGAGAGACAGAGAGATTCGCGAATGAGAGGGTAAGAGAGACAGACAGATTAGGGAACGAGCTGTCGGTGTCGGAGTGAAGGGAAGGAGTGGTTGCTGGCGTCGGAGTGGGAAGTCAGTAACTGTTACCGTTGGAGCGAAGACATATACGTGTTTGAAGGGGAGGGGTGAAAATTTCAAAATGAAATGTGAACCGGTGTGTTTGGGTCTATTAACAAATACATAGATTTTTCAGTCACGTGACAATCACGTGAGTGCCACCTCACTGAGGGTCACTGAGGGTCGGGAAAACTGGGGGTGAGAAGCATTTTTGATATCTAATATATTAATATTAATATACAAATATATATTTGCTTATATCCATTTAAGGGAATGAGAAGGAAGCACGTGGCGTTGTCCCTCATCTTGGGATTTGTTCAAATCAGAATCAAGGCTTATGATTGTAGTTTTCTTCCCTAAGGCCCCGTTTGTTTTGGGCTATAGGGAGGGTATTGGGACTAGTAATACCAAGGTATTACTAAAGCCCTGTTTGTTTGCAGAGAAAGCATTGGGACTATTAGTCCCTTAGTATTGCTAATACCCTTGGAAGGGGGATTGGTAAGGAGGAGGTAGAGATGGTATTAGAAAATAGTGAGGGGATTAGAAATTTTTTTATTTTTTATATATTGGGAATTTTTTTACAAAAAAAAATCTATACTATTTGAAAGAAGTGTGGGATGGAAGCTTGAGGGTAAAAGCATAATTTTGTCCATTTGAATTAGTCAGCCCAACAGTGCACCTCAGTGTACTTTGCATATACATTTCCCAAGTCCTTACCACGTGGCACAATGAAAGCCACCAATTCCTATTAAAAAAATAAAAAATTGAAATGCATACCCCTGCACAGTGTTGCAAGTCAATGTACTTTGCATCTACAATATTTTATTACATATGTTTTTTTTTTTTTTGTAAAAAAGTCTAAAAGTTATCTCAAACAACCTATTTTTTCCCTCTACTTTTTTATCTAAAAGGTCAAAAAATACACTTATATAGTTTATTCCAAACAACTTCTTAAGATATAGTCTCTTTGAATTTGATGACCTCCATATTCTAGATTCGTAGGTAAACACCATCCGATAAAACCACAAACATTACAATAGTAGAATAACTTATTCTTGTTTTGATCGGTTTGTGATATTTTGATGGTGGCCTTTTTATTACATTATGTTTTTTGTGGTTTTTGTTTTTGTTTTTTTTTTTTTTTGGTTAATTATGACTTATTGTGATATTGATTATAATTTATTATTATTGTTATTATTTATAATTAAAAATGATTTAATTATAAGCCTTTCCAGGTGTGTATAGAATGACCCCATATTTTTAGAAAGAAAACTTTATTAAAGTGCATCTATATCCGCTTTAAAATGGCATATCACATAATTAAAATTTGAACCACAACAACTCTAAGTTTCACCAATTTGGGTCATAACAAAACCAAATTGATTTGTAACAAAAACACTAAAAATCTCATAACCAAAACCATTTTGATTTATTATAAACTATCACATTACTTCATAATTAAGGCCACTTCAATTCACACTACAAGAAAAATCACCTTTGGCGACTAAATTTTTAGTCGCCAAAGGTCCATTTTTAGTCGCTAAAAGTCGAGTTTTTGGTTTCCCCGACAAAAATTTTTAGTCGCTGCCTTTGTCGCCAATAAATGGTCGCGGGAGGTATTGGCGACTAAACCTGTTTTAGTCGGCAAAAAGGAGGTCTTTTAGCGACCAATAATTTAGTCGCCAATAGTGTTTTACACTTTTGAAAATCATACATTTACCGACTAATAATTTAGTCGCCAATACTCAATCAAACGCCGACTAAACCGTTTAGTCGCCAAAATAAAGACTTTTGGCGACTAACTTTTTAGTCGCCGAAGGTGTTTCCGTCAAAAAAAAAAAAGCTATAATTATCGGCTACTAATTATTTTTTGTCGCTAAAAAATTAAGTTCCATTTAAAAATAAAGCAGTTTTGGCGACTAAATCTGTTTTTAGTCGCCAAAAATGTCACCTTTTGGCTACTAAACCTGTTTTAGTCGGCAATTGTCAGTTTTTAGCTACTAATTTTTTTTTTGTAGCCAAAAACCTGCACATTCAGCGACTAACCTGTTTTTTAGTCGCCAAAACCATCACTTTTGGCTACTAAATTATTTTAGTCGCCAAAAACTGTGACTTTTGGCTACTAAAAAATTTTTTGTCGCTAAAACCCCTATATTCGGCGACTAAACTACTTTTTAGTTGCTAAAACCCTTATATTTGGCGACTAAACTCTTTTAGTCGGCAAAAGTGATCAATTTTGGCGACTAATTCAATTTTAGTCGCCAATTGGACTACTTTCAGCGACGAAAACTGCAATTTTAGTCGCGAAAAGTGATTTTTGTTGTAGTGTCAGAACCAAACACCACAAAGCTTATAACTAAAACTAATTTGAGTCATAACAAAAAATACCACAAGTCTTGTATCCAAATTCATAATTTCGACTATCACAAAACCTTGTGAATAAGCACCAACTTGATTCATAACTAAAATCACAAATCTTCATAATTAGGGTGGTTCAACCTAACCTTGTAATTAGTTCTTTGGATCATGATTCAAGATTGCGTCCACATGTGAGATTATCATGCTAATCAACGTGGTAAAATTCAACAAGCTTCTATCAAAGCCAATCCATTTTAACTTGTACTTTCAATCTATCCATTCTTTTTTTTTTTCTTTTTTTGATGAAGAAAACTTAGTATAATCTCAATGTAATTTTTATTTTTATTTTATTCAAGTTAGAAAATATGCCTATAGTTTGTTAGATATAGAATGATTTTATTAGTTAGCGAAATTTTTTTTTTTTCTTTTAAGTTTGGCCCCATCCAACTTAAAATCATGGTTCTGCTGATGACTGCACCACTTGTTGCGACACCTTACTTACATTAACATAAATAAAAAGGTTAACAAGGCCACTGACACTATCTAATAATTTTTCTAGAATGAATAAGGACTTGGCAGTTTGAAAAGATGGTATCGTAAGTTTCGGTCCTGACACCACCACTTCAAAACCTCCAAACAAGCTCTTGATTCCGCTTCTGTGATTGTAGTTGGAAAAGAATCAGATGGATTTCTATATAGCACCATTCCAAATGGACCGTAGAACTTTGATAGATTCGATGATTGCATTTTCATCAGGTGCTAGTTGAACCATTGCAAAAACCACTCCTCAACACTCAAAATGGGTGTCCATTATCAGAATTCAAACCTAAACTTGAACCCCTCAATACATAATTGGAATGTGGAACTGCAAAAAAAAAAAAAAAAAATATTCCAATGCTTCCAAAAAACACAAAGGGCATAAGATATCTATTAAAGATTGGCTTTGATTTTCTTTGTCAACAATGGCTGCTGATTAAAGACAAATGAAGAAGCTGAAGATTTGAGCTACAGATTCAGCTGAGCTACTCCATGGTAGGGTCCATGGTGATCTTCAGATCCTGTTGGTGGCTGCCATAAATGTTGTTGGTGGCTTGTTGAAGACTTTGGCTCTCCCATTGCATCTATAAATAGTTAGTGAATGGGAGGTGTTCGGTGTGGCAATCAGAAGAGAGCGTAAGCAGAGTATAAGCAACTGAGTGAGTGTGAGTAGAGTGAGAGTATTGTCTCATACTCCTCCGTTGTTGTAATCTTTGTATTTCTCAACATATAGTAGAATCCGCTACTCGTAGACCTAGGCGATTTGCCGAACCACGTAAATACTTATGTGTTCTTGCTTGTGTGTTTGTGTGTGATTGTTTTCTACCTCCTAGGCACAACAATATCAACCTCTCTACTCCTCTTCTCTGCAGTAAAGATTTAACGGGCAGAATTTTATGAAATAATTTCCAGAGAAACAAGAGACCATTTAGGAGGCAAGTGCAAAACACCCAAAGTTTTGTTGACGGGTCATCAGTCATCCTACCACACCTAACATGCAGAACTAAAGGCGGGTGTTAAAAAACCTGGACATAACCGATTAAACCCCAACTAGACCACTCAGATTTCAAAACACGGGGAATATGAATGGCTAGAATATGAGAAGCTAAGATGGGTGGGAATAAGGTTTGAATCAAGGGTTCTCTCCATTCATGCTTCTCATAATCAATCAAATGAGATACCCGAAAATTTTGAAAGAGGTTACCTAAACTAAACCTCTGCCTTGTAAAATATTGCTCACAGTTGGTGTCCATTGATCCTCAAAAGAGTCCATGCTTTTTCTATCTTGAACCACCCACAACAACCCCAATTTGTAATCACTCAGAAGAAACAATCACAGAAAAGGGAGGATCATCACTCAGAAGACACAATAACAAAAAGGGAGGATCATATACTAAACAAGCTATTGTATATACCGCAATGATGAGCTCCTTCTATAGACAAGGAGGAGCATCTTAGAATCAACCTTCTTATGCAAGTCTCTACCCCACAAAATGCTACGCTAACCTGAGGAGCAGCCAATACTTGGTTTTACAATAAGAATTTTTGTTGTTGTGACAATACTTAGCTAGAAGCATTTTGATAATTAATGATTTGGGTTTTGTCAAAATCCTCCAAGCAACCTTAGCAAGCAACGCTTGATTGAGCTCACCTGGATCTCGAAAACCCAACCCGTCCAATGATTTATGCTGAGAGAGTGAGGTCCAATTTTTCCAATACAAACCTTTACTATCAATGTTTTTCCACAAAAACTGACAGACAAATTGTGAATCTGTTCGATAAAATAGTTTGGGGCTCTAAAACTGAAAGCAAGTAGATGGGTATGAATAATAGAGTGTGGTTAATCAAAACACATTTGCCTGCAAAGGATAAAGCAACACACTTCCAACCCTGTAACTCAGATTTGAGTGGCTGGAATACTTTCTTAAAGATGTCACCTTTTTTACCAAAAAAATCCAAGGACGATCCCAAATAAACTCCTAGGTTTGCCCACCAATTTAATGATTATACAATTTCTAATCATTTTGGCTATGATTGGAATATTGGGGCTGACATATAGATTTGTCAAAGTTGATACCTAGTTCCGATTGATGACAGAAAGCTTTAAGAAACCATCTTAGATACCAAATATTGGTGAAAATACTAGAAAAAATTATATTTTATTGATAACTAATGCAAAGAAAATGAGATATAAATAGATCAGGCTGAGGCACGGATATCTCGTTTTCTTTAAGGAGATCAATCCTACTGCGGTAGGAAGAACTCAAATACCGATGCAGCAGTCACAAAACTATGACTTGTCTCATCCAGGATACAACAGCCCGACTACTTGTCGTATGGTTCACGCTAACTCTGCACATCCACCAAGAAAAACAACCTTCTTTGCTAATAATCTCTCTTGTATGGAAAATAATTGGTGTGTTAGGGTAGAAAAGAATAGATGAGATGAACTATTTATAGGCCACTAGGACTATACAAAATACACCCAAAAAAAATAATGACCATAAATCCAGAGAAAATAGAGAGTCTAAAAAATTAACTCACCACTAAGTTCATGAACTCCAATTAATCTCTATTCATGAACAAGACAAAAAGTCACCAAAACAATGAATCTCCATTCATGAATAAGACAAAAGAATATTCATGACCAAAATATATATATATAAATAAACAAAAGATATTAAAATGGTCCACCACCAAATATCTTCCATGATGAAAGGTAGGAAGATAAAACAATCATCAACAAAGAAATGATGAGAAATATAGGAGGTCCCCCGACAGATTGAAATACCACAACAAACCCCATGATTGTCAAAGGAATAATGCTTGGGACCCCTTTTAGGGGTCACCCCCTCACCGCCTTTTGTCACGTGGCGGGTGGTGATTGGAGCAGGAAAAAAAAGAAAAAGAAAAAGAAAAGATAATCAATGAGAGAGAGAGGGAGTCGAAGGGAGTAAGGGGAAAATGGGGATGAATCATTGTTGATTGTCAAAGGTCTCAAAACCAAAAGATAGAGTTTTGGATAACCAGAAGGAATAAGTATGGAGATAAATGATCTCCTTGTCGAAGTCCGCACTAGTTTGGATTTTTGGGAATCAACAAGAATAAAAAAGCAAACAGTATTGACACACTATAAAGTCAAATTAATCCAGTGTTGACTAAACGTTAAAACCCTCGTAACCTTTTCTAGAAAATGCCATTAAACATGATCATAAGCTTTGTTCATGTTCAACTTTTTTTTTTTTTGAAACAGCAAGAAAAAGACTTTATTGATGGAAAAACCAGTACAATGTACAAAGTGAATTACATCAATAAAGACAAGAGGGAGGTGCAAAGGCATCACAATGGGCTAGATCATCCCAACGAGGTTGGCACCAAACTAGCTCATCCTATCATTTGCTAGCACCCCCAGAGTTGGTGAGAGACCAACGAGAAACGACCAAAATACAAAAAGACCTTGCAATCACCCAATCCCAGCATAACACTCTCGAACCTCTCTCTATTATCACCACTATTAACAGAGGTCCTTAAGCAACCAACAGAATTTTGTTCTACCTGAAACACTCCCAGGACTCCCAGGACTCACACCAATTCAGACCATGACAGCCCTTGAGTTGGCATAAGAAACCTACTGCAGGACATAACAGCCCAACTTATCCATCCACCTGCAGGGCCACACCCAAACTTACCCAAGATGGGCACACAACAATCAACCCAGATAACAGCAGTAAGCACCAGCAGATAACAGTATACAAAATTAGACAAAAAATAGACAGACAGCAGACAGCAGAACAGACCCTTGAGCATAGCAAAACAAAACAGACCCTAGTGCATACCATTGCGGCCACCAGCAGCAACCATCATAATAGAACAGAACAGGCCCTTTAGATAATACAACCTTACATTCTCCTACCCAAACAAAATCTGATTTGCTCCAGATTATGCAGAAAGTCAGTTACAGAAAAAGGAAGATCCGAGGACGAGGCTTTTAACCAGATTGCTAGCCTAATAATGATAACTTCAAGAAGTTCTTCCATGTTAGGTTGAGAATCTTGGAAGATGCACTCGTTCCTGTGCTTCCAAATGGACCAGAGAGCCACCAAGGGGATAGCATTCCAAATTATTTTTTCAGCTTTCATGACCTTGCTTCCAGCCCACCACTGCAGTAAGCCATCAACAGTTTGAGGCACTACCCAGAGGGCTCCCCACCATTGCAGGAGACCCGTCCAAACTCTCCAGACCGAAGGGCACCAGATCAGCACATGTTGAACTGTTTCTTGTTCAGCTTTGCAGAAAATACAGACAGTGGCAGCACTATCCTCCAGCACACCAATTCTGTGCAAGAACACTGAAGTTTTTACCTTATGCTTCCATGCGAGCCATCCAAAAAATTGAACTTTAGGTGGAAGGTACTTAATCCACACTAATCTGCTAGAATTATTGACTTCACCATGCTCAACATCAGTATGCTTGTATAAGGTTGAGACAAAAGACTGACCAGATTTGGAAGCTAACCACAAAACACTGTCTTTCACAAGCAGATTCAAGACAGGACTAGGACTGGTAAAGAGGTTCAGATTGAGGAGTTCTTCTTGTTCCCATTGAAATAAGGCCCTTCTGAAGCTAATCACCCAATTTTCAGAGTTTCCCCTTTTATCAGCATAATCCCTTAGAGTCCCATCCTTCTCATTTGACAACCTGAACAATCTAGGGAAAGATTCTTTGAGGCTAGCTCCACCAGTCCAGCAATCATGCCAGAAGGACACTCTACAACCATTACCCACTCTAATCTGAAGGTTATTAATATAAAATTGCAGAAGGCTGACTTTTTGATTTGCTGCCACCAATATATCACCCCAAATCTTGGATACTCTACCTCCTGAATGAATATCTGGACGCCAATTTCCACCTTCAGCTTTGTATTTGCATACTAACACCTGCTTCCACAGAGCTTGTTCCTCATTGGCATACCTCCACCACCACTTCATTAATAAACAAACATTCATGTCTCTGATTCTTCTAACACCCAATCCCCCATGCTTAGTACTTTTAGTTACCTCATCCCATCTCACTAGATGAACTTTTCTCTTAAGTTCAACTCCACCCCACAGGAATGAAGCTTGTAACTTTTCAATTTCTTTTGCTATCCCTTCTGGAATTTTGAACAGAGAGAGGTAGTACACCGGCAGACTAGATAACACTGATTTAATTAGTGTTAATCTTCCCGCAAAGGAGAGAAGTCTCCTCTTCCAACCAGCAAGCCTGTGCTTTATCCTATCCAAGACAGGCTTCCAGAACACCTTTCTATGGGGGCTTGCTCCCAGTGGCAACCCCAGATACTTGATTGGTGTTGACTTAACTTTACAGTTTAGCATACCTGCGAACTCATGAAGCCCAGATTCAGAGATACCAAACCCACAAATTACACTTTTGTGGTAATTTATTTTAAGCCCTGAAACAATTTCAAAACACCTAAGGATCCTTTTTAAATTAAGCACTTCTGACCATACAGCATCACAAAACAACAAAGAATCATCTGCAAATTGAAGATGTGACACAACCACATTATTGTCACCAAAAACTACTCCTTTTAGCAGCCCCAACTCCCTAGCTCTCATCAGTAACATGTTCAATCCTTCTGCAGCCAAGTTGAAAAGGAAGGGGGATAGTGGGTCCCCTTGTCTGAGACCTCTTTCAGGACTGAACTCCTTAGTTGGTGAGCCATTAACGAGGATGGAGATTCTAGCTGAAGAGAGACAACTTTTTATCCAAGAGATCCACTTCGCTCCAAAGCCAAAGCTAGATAGCATTGAGAATAGGAATTCCCAGTTGAGTGAATCATAAGCCTTCTCAAAATCAATCTTGAGAATTAGTCCTTTTCTCTTAGTTTTTTTCCACCCATCCACTATTTCATTTGCAATCAAAGCCCCATCGAGTATGTTTCTACCTCCTAGGAATGCTGATTGTGCTTCACCAATTACATCTGACATGACTTTTTTTAGTCTACTAGCAAGAACCTTGGAGAGTATTTTATACACTGACCCTATAAGACTAATGGGTCTAAACTCACTTAAGTTGGCTGCATCAATTTTCTTAGGTATAAGGGTGATGAAAGAGCTGTTAAAGCCTTTAGCCAATCTGCCCCTGTCATGAAAATCTGTGAAAAAGAGCATCACATCTTCTTTGAGCACCTTCCAGAACTTCTGGAAAAATAGCAAGTTGAAACCATCTGGCCCCGGGGCTTTGTTGCCATTACAGTCCTTGACGGCTTCCCAAACCTCCATTGCTGAAAATTCTGACTCTAGGATATGAAATGAATCACTTTGCCTTACACTTTTAAACTCCCCACCTATTATAGGTCTAAGTCTCCACTCTTCTGAGAACTGGTTTGTAAAATGTGACCATACCTCAATTTTGACCTGAATTGGTTCCTCAATTGCCACCTCCCCTACAACAATGGAGTTGAGGGCATTTTTATTTTTTCTACTAGTAGCCATGACATGAAAATATCTTGTGTTCCTATCCCCTTTCATATTCCAGTCGAGCCTTGACTTTTGAAGCCATTCCCATTCCAGCATTCTACTTAATCTCCACATCTCATTCCTTGCCTCACTTTTTTGTTTGATTTCAGCATCCTCCAGAGGTCTTACCTCAGCCCTCAAATCAAGTGCATTCAGTTTATCTTCTGATGCTTTTAGTTGAGCTGCAGTATTACCATATACTTCTATATTCCATTTTTTTAGTACCATCTTTAAAGCCTGTAATTTCCTTAGCAGAGTGACCCCAGCATTCCCTTGAATCTGTAACTCCTTCCATGTATTCTCCACAAAATGTGTGAACTGTGGGTGCAATAACCAGGCATTTAAGAACTTGAAAGGTTTAGGACCCCAGTCCCTCTCATCTTCCATAAGCACTATCGGGCAATGGTCTGAAACCAACCTAGGCAGTCCCCACAGTTTGTATCTATATCTTTCAATCCACTCAGGGCTAAGAAGGAATCTATCTATTCTGCTCCATTTGTGACCATCATGAGCATTACACCAAGTAAATTTTCTCCCTACCATGGGCAGATCAGTCACCTCGCATCTATCTATGAACTCATTAAACTCTTTCATGCCCCTGTCCCTCCTTGAGCTTCCTATTCTTTCCCCCAAATTTCTGATCTCATTGAAATCACCACCTAGACACCATGGTTTGGGGAAAATGGACTTTAAATACCACAAGGACTCCCATAAATTACCTCTCCTCATAATATCATTTGGGGCATAGACATTTAAGATAACACACTCAAAGGAATTCAGAATGGTACCTGAAAGTAGGATGAAGTTTTTGTTGCTACAGCATTCTGAAAGTTGAAAAACATCAGGGTCCCAAATGCATAACAATCCACCTGCCGCACCTATTGCATCCACTGCCATGATTTCCATCTTTTCTCTTGGCCACAGACTTCTAGCCACCAGATTGTTCAAGTTTGACCTTTTTGTTTCTTGCATCAAAACCATATCAATTCTCCTATCAAACAGTAGAGTCTTGATCTTTCTCCTTTTCTCAGGTCTACCCACTCCTCTAATATTCCAGCTTAGTATCTTCATAGCAACATTTTTCATCTCTGTAGCCTCCCATCATGTGCTTTCGAGGCTGCTTCAGTCCCCCCCTCCAACTCTTGCCCTTTCTTCCTCCTCTAGTTGTGTAATTTTATTAATAATTTCTTCTTCTTGGCCTTTAAAATCAATCCCCAAGCTTTTCCCTAACCGAACTGTTGCCTGAGCTTCTATTAATTTATCTAATTCACTATAATGCTGACAGATAGCTGCATTTGGCCTCGGCACTGCTCCAGACCTAGGCACCTTCTTTTTATGATGAACCTTTCTTCTTCTTGCTCCCACACTTTCCTGCCCAATTCTCCTAATCAGCCCAGAGAACCCTCCTGCTGCCAGAGGATATTTAGGCCCTCCTTTTGTGGTTACTGACCTTGGGCCTTGGTTAGTCTGGTTGTTGATGGAACCACTAATAGAATCACGAATTGTATCATTGGAGTTTGAATTATAACCCTCCCCTTTGAGTCCATATTCATGTTCAACTTAATAGCAAAGAAGTCTTTCTTCACCTACTTTCTATGATGAATGAACTCAATCAATTCATGCCCTAGTAAAATATTATGAGAGATGGTTGTGAGTAATTAATTGATAAAGTAATGTTGCAATAACCATGTTTATATACAATATATTTAGTTTATCATGTGATGTGTTATTACTGTAATGATAATAAATATAAGTACGATGGATCCTTTCAATCAATACAATTATAACAAATGAAATGATAAATTCAATATGAAATATAGACATGGTTATTATAACATTAGTGTTATGGATTGTTGACGTGGAGCCATTACATTCATGTGGTTTGAATCGTTGGCAACGTGTGCTTTTAGTTTCAATTATTAGCAACAACTAATAAACTACAGGATCAAAGAGCCTAATATGGCTTAATCACACTTTTCACTCATATTGTTTGTTTCAAATTTCATTGTAGACTTTATAGTTTTAAATTGAATAAATCAGTCCTTGTATTTTAAGTGTAATTTCAATTTAGTTATTCCGTTCAAATTAAAGGTCAAAATTAATAATTTTTGGACTTTTGTCAATTTTATAATATATATATATATATATATACATATACGTAGACAAAATTAACAAAATTTTAGACAAAATGATCAAATTAAAATTAGACTTAAAGTGTACGGAATAAATTATTCAAATTGAAACAATAAGGACTAAAGTAAAATTTGAGTAAAACTATAAAAATAAAAAGTATAATTAAGCCGCCCATTCTCTACCGTGGTCTTGCCACCACCGTCACCCTCCTTGCTCTATTCATAGTGCTTTAGGATTGTGGTCTCTCAATCAGAAAAGAGGGTGAAAACAAAAGGAAAAAGAAAAAAAATATCAAAACGACTAAAATGGCGCCGTTTTGGCACTAGTGGAAGTGTTAAAAATAATTATAAATAAGTGATCAGTTTTATAAATATTAATAATTACAAATATAAATTTTTTCATGAATCTATAATAAGTTTTTGAAATTACTGCAAACTATTAATTCCCCTTAAATATATGTAGGAATAAAATTGTCAACACTTATAACACATGCAAAAATGGTGTCCTTAAACTTTAAAAAAGTTTTGAACTAATGATTTTAACCATTAAAAACTATTGGGGTGTCTTTTTCTCATTAACAGTTGGCACACAACCATTCAAATAAATAAAAATAATAAAATAAAATATTTATTATATATTATTTGTCACTTAAGTTATAAGAGTCTTCTTTAAATTTAAAATTCAAGATTTGAATCACACTCCTTTCATCTATATAATTTTTTTTAATTAAAAAAATAAGGAATACATAAACATATAAATAATTTATTATATATTATTTGCCACTTAAGTTATAAGAGTCTTCTTTAAATTTAAAATTCAAGATTTGAATCACATTCCTTTCATCTATATAATTTTTTTTTAATTAAAAAAATGAGAAATACATAACATATAAATAAACAAACAAAGATTAGGCCAAGTTTGACATCTTTAAAATAATCCATCTTTTTATCTTTTTATTTTTTTTCATCACATCACCTCTTTATTTTTCTGCACGTTTTTTCGTAAAAAGAAAAAAAATACACTTATTTAGATCATCCCAAACAACCCATAAATACCAACTACAACTTTCACTTAATATAATTAGATATTGATGTTTACCGAAACTTTTGACCAAATTTCTCTTTTACTCTCTTAATTTGAGCACGTTAAGTCATAACCACAACTATTAGAGGATTATGATAACTTTTTCTTTTGGGTCAAATTTTTAGAATTATGCTTTTAAACAATAAAAAAATTGTGTTTCAAGTGTTAATTAAATTGAAAAATAAAAGCATACAGTAATTTTTTTTTGGTACAAAATAAATTTACATAAAAAATGTTTTTTTGATGAAAAAAAATTCATGTCAAAACAAGCAAAACTTAAGAGTCATGGTAAAAAAATAAAAATAAAAAAAGGGTAAAAAAACATGATTGATGTACATTTTGACGGCCATTTTCTCTAATCCAGCTTTATCACACATCTCTTGTCTCGCCCAACGCAGATTATATTTATGAAATATATTTATATATATTAAATATATAATTTAATTTTTTTCATTATAATAAAATTTAAATACTAAAATATTATACTTAGGTCTCGTTTGGGAATAGAGTTTTTTTAGTAAATTTTTAGTTTTTTTGTTAAAATATAATGTAAAAAAAAACTAGTACGTTTGAGATGACTTTTTAATTTTTTACAAAAAAAATGTGTAAAAAGAAGAGAAAAAATGAAATCTTTGATTTTTTAGTATAGGTTGTTAGCTTTTTTATTTTTTTAGTGACTTTTTGATTTTTAGGCTAAAAAGTGATGTCGCCAAACAAAACCAAACTATTAATTTTTACTTATTTATTTTTCATCTTATATTTTATAATTATCATTAAATATAAACCATTATCTGTAATTTACTATATTATTTATATTTTTTATTAATATTTTTATTCTTTAACATAAGAACTTAACCCATTTCTCAACCTATCTCCACCATGTCCGATTAATCTCGCTTCTAATATGATGCGTGACGGGTATTGATTACTATAAACTCTAATCTTTATTCTTCTCAAATTATTGGGGAACCGTGACCATCTTTAATAATTTGAGAAATTTTACTACACATCTCTTGAAAAGAGTGTATTATATACAATTTTATTTATGTCATTTTTTTTAGTTATAATAAAGTTTTTTCTTTAGTTATGATAATATTTTAATTATGACTCATTAAATTTTTAATTATGTCTTAGATAGTGTTTGATTATAAATTTTTTTTAAAAAAAAAGAATTATGACTCAAAAAGTATAAAGTTATACTATTTTTTTTTAATTATAAAATACATATGCCACACAATCTTTTTCTTAATGACATTTTTTTTATCAAACACTATTAAAAAAAAGTCACTAATTGTTAATTTTCAGATATAGTTTGAAAATTTTGTCACAAAAATGTCATTATTATAAATTTTAGTTACAGTTTAAAAAAATGTCTCTAATTTATAATTTTCAGCGATAGTTTAAAAAACTGATCATAGAAAAAGTCATTAATTTTAAATTTTAGCGACAGTTTATAAAAATTATGACAAAAAAAGACACTAATTGTTAATTTTTAGCAACATATATAAAAAAAATTAATTTATTAAAATTTATTTTTAATAGAATTTAATAAAAATTAAGTCAAACTATTAAGATGTATTGATAATTTATCCTAAAAATATATCTAATGTATAAGATTTCTATAAATTTTGCAGGGGCAGAACCCACCAACACTTCTTCCTTCCGCCCTTGAATCATGGTGCTTCGCAGAGGTGGTCTAACTCTGTTTGTGCAATGATTGGTTCACTTCAGCAACACTGTGCATAAGGTCAAAGAAATTCTATTTTCACACACCTAATTAGCTCAAGGCACACACTTAATGAAGTATTAATTTAATAACAATTATATTCCAAATAACAATTATAATCCCATAATAGACATTCAACAACACCTATAATATTATGTAAAAAAATTCTCTGTACACATCTTTTAAGAACAAAAAAAATATTAATATACACCGTTTGAGTTAAAAATAATAATAATAAACCCTAGTTTTTTCATTGTTTGCTTTACTCTCTAAGTTTATGTTGGGAAAAACAACTCACATTACATAATTTCACATTGCATATCGCAAAATTATGAGATGAACAAAACAAACCTTCAATCCCAGGAAAAATAACATGATTTTTTCATAAACGATTTATACTAAATATTTTATAAAATAAATTAGTCAAATTATTAAAATAAAACTCATGGCGCACTCACAGGCTCTTCAAACTTGTCTCAATATTAGACAACTATTCAACACACTTGGTTGTTCTAATGAAGCCTGTCTTAAGGAGCCTAAAAATCTCCTCTTTCACTTTTTGAACCACTTCAGGACTCATCCATCTTAATTTCTGCTTGTGTGGCTTGAAATTAGACTTCATAGGGAGCCTATGTTTTACTAATGACCTGTCTAATCCAAGTAGTTCATTATAAAACCCGGCAAAACAATCCTTATATCGCTTTAAAACTACCAACAACTAATTCCTGTCAATGGGATTTAACCAAGCACTGATGTAGGTGAATTGCTGTGTAGAACCTTCCCCTAAGTTGACTTCTGCCAAAGGGTCTTGTACCTGAGCACTTACTGATGCTTGTCCTTTGACTTCCTTTGTGTTCAAAGCAACTTTTTCATTTTGTTCTGCTCCTACCTTCTCTGGCTCAACATCTTTGCTTTCTTCCTCATAGACAAAATCTGTCCATAAGGCTTCTTCTTCATGTATTTCCTGGACTTTTGTATCGATATCTAATTCACAGTACTTATCAAAGGCCAAAGGCTTGGCCTTTTGTTGCCCTTGATTATAGCCAATCACCATGGCTTCCCTATCTTGTACCTGTATCTTCTGGACTATTGACTTTACGTCTAATGCTGAAAACTTGATTAAAGCCAAGGCTCTGGCTTCTTGGTTCTTATCTTCTTGCCTACAACCAGGCATCATTGTCATCTTTGGTGACGAACTCTTCATCAGTACTCTCCTACACTAAGTGTTTTAGGTGTGCTACTTTCTCATCAGCCGTCACTTCGGTTGTTGCATCAGGCTTCCTCAGCACACTGAGCGGTACAACTCCTTTAGTGTATAGCTTCGCCTCAGCACAAGCAATAAAAGGCTGCAGATTTCCATTGATTTCCTATATTTCCCCATTGCACAGAGCTATCATCATCTTCTGATATAGAGAGGAAGACACACATTTGTTAGTGTGGATCTAGTCCCTGCTAAGAAAAACATTATACTTGGCGTTACTATCTATAACAAAGAATGCAGTCATGCAATCTCTGATTCCCACACTTAAGTTGATGGGCAAAATGCCCTGAGCTATTTGTTTATCCCCAGCAAAACCAGCAATGGTGTAGACGTCCCCGAACGCCCCGGGAGGGTGAGTCCCGTTCTGTTCATTTGGGGTCACTACAGCTCGGACTCTCAAATTGTCACGGTTCTTAATCTGAACCAAAGAGTCCAAATCTGGAAAATCGTTTTGAGAAAACAGATTTTTAGAAAGAAGTGCCAAACATGGACTGCTTTGCCAGATACAGAGTCGCCACCTAAATATTTTATTTTGGGAAATTTAGGAAACCCTGACTCGTTGCCTAAGGCCACGTGTCCGTCATCACCAAAGTTGCCTCGGCTCGGGAACTTGGGTACGATTGGGGAAGGTCACTTCGTGAGCACCCCCGCTCGCATGACAAATGGGCATATACCAACATGAGTGAGCCTCAGCCACACTCACATAGGATGCCGGCG
>NW_021026384.1:858616-939349 GCF_004153795.1 Camellia sinensis | reverse complement strand
ACAGAGTCGCCACCTAAATGTTTTATTTTGGGGAAATTTAGGAAGCCCTAACTCGTTTTCCTAAGGCCACGTGTCCGTCATCACCAAAGTTGCCTCGGCTCGGGAACTTGGGTACGATTGGGGAAGGTCACTTCGTGAGCACCCCCGCTCGCCCGATCAAAGATCGGCCAATCATTTTCTGCATTATCTTGTGCTGGAGATTGCGCACAATCATCCGAATTTGATCTTTGTCAGTGGGCCTAAGGGTCATCATTGAAGCCTTGGCCCTCCAGCGGGCTACGAATTCTGAGAAGCTCTCCTTCGGCTCCTGCCTCATCGTCTCAAGATCACGGGTCGTAATCTCGATTTGGGTATTGTATGAATATTGTGCGACGAAGGCCTCGGCCATCTCCTCCCAGCTTCGTTTCACTGAATCCTCCAATTTGGCGTACCAGATGGCCGCAATACCTGACAGGGTCCTGCCAAAAAGGGAAAGCTTCTGTAATCTTGTCAAGCCCATCGGGCGCAGAACATCTAAAAACAAACTCAGGTGGACCATGGGATCTCCTGACCTGTCAAAACGGTCGATGTGAGGCATCTTTGTAACAACCCTCACCTTACTCTTGTCATACTTGCATACGTTCATGCACGATCTTGCCTTGTTATGTTAATTTGAAGGTTTTGCCTTGCCTTGTTTTGTTGAAGTATTACTTGCGTGGTTTTGTCCTTGTTCGGTATGTGTGTGGCCGAGGTCACCTTGAACTTAGTTCGCCCTTGAACCTTTGTACTTAGAACTGTTTTGGGACCTTGGTCGATCCCCATCTCCACCTCGGGCTTATTGCTGAGATGTCTTGCACTTAGTGAACCTTGTACGCAGGCAGGTATGGCCTAGGCCGAGATGTGGCACACCCCGGCCAAGGTGTGGCACAGCTTAGTCAAGCGTCGTCCTCCCTAGCCGATGTCTTTGTTACCCTGTTGCCGAAGCTGTGACTTTAGCCGATGTTGTTACTTGCCGATGTGTCTTACCCAGCTTGCTGCATACGCTTTGTCAGAGACTTGTCTTATCTATCAATCACCTTTTAAGTTGAACCAACCCGATAGCGCCACGTGTCCGAGCTGATTGTTAAGACAGCCGGCAGACCTAGAAACAAATCATTTCTTTGTCTCAAATCTTTGCCTTTAGAGAGAGAAGCTCTAGAGAGAAGGAAGAGAAGTTATTGAGTGAGAGTAAGTCTTCCAAGCTTGATCTTCGAGGATTGAACCGTTGGATTTGAGCTTTGAGGTAAGAACCTTGATCTACTTTGATTGTTGTTATTGATCATCTAGCTGCATTGCATGATCGGATATGTTTTGCATGTCATGCATCGATTTGAAATTAGTTTTGAAAAAAAAGGTAGTGTCCATGTGTTTTGAAGAAAAGTCTCGTTTTGATCCAAAAGTTGGAACTGAAACCATGTTTTTGTGTTTGTTCTTACATGACCTTCTTGTATGGGTACCCAGGTCCATGTTTTGAACTCTTGGCTTGAAAACTCAGATTTTTGTAACAAGTTGTGAACTTGCATCCATCTTCCAAATGATCATGTTCTTCATATTCTTCAAAGGGAAACCCAGGTTTTCCCGACTTTGCTTTTGAACAAGGCCAGCGGGACCACACCTCGGCAAGGATGTGTGGGACCTCGGCAAAGACCTGGTTGGTACCCAGTGTGTTTTCATGGGGCGGGAGCAGTGTTTAGACTTCCAGCATGTTTTGCTTCGTTATTGACTTGGATCTGGCAAGAATGCCGAAATCATTCGCATATGCATATAAGGCTTGTTTTGAGAATATGATTTGCCATGTGATTGTAGGACCTTGATCCTTGCTTTGAGCCTACACCTGAAGAACTAGGTGAGTGGTGCTTTTAATAAAGCTATGTTACACTATTTTGATAAGTCTTGCTTTGCTTGTTTTGATGAAAGTATTTGCTAAGCATGAATGAATAGCCCTGTTTTGACAAGTGCCATAATGTTAAATCGGGCTACGGGCCTAAGTAACACAAGTTCCATAATGTTAAATCGGGCTACGGGCCTAAGTAACACAAGTTCCATAATGTTAAATCGGGCTACACGGTCCTTTCTTGGGAGCACTAGAATGTTAAATCGGGCTACGGGCCTAAGTAACAAGTGCCATAATGTTAAATCGGGCTACGGGCCTAACTAACACCAGATCATCGTGTTAAAAGGAGCTACGGGCTTAAGTAACACAAGTCCCTTGTGCTGGAGGACTATAAACTTTCGCAGTACCTTTTGACTCAACGATTACGGATCGTACATCCCTTGTTTTGCCGATGTAAGTAAGCATCCCTTGAGACTTGTAAGGTTTGATTGATGAATACGGTTCATCCCTTGTTTTGCCGATGTAAGTAAGCATCCCTTGAGACTTGTAAGGTTTGATTGATGAATACGGTTCATCCCTTGTTTTGCCGATGTAAGTAAGCATCCCTTGAGACTTGTAAGGTTTGATTGATGAATACGGTTCATCCCTTGTTTTGCCGATGTAAGTAAGCATCCCTTGAGACTTGTAAGGTTTGATTGATGAATACGGTTCATCCCTTGTTTTGCCGATGTAAGTAAGCATCCCTTGAGACTTGTAAGGTTTGATTGATGAATACGGTTCATCCCTTGTTTTGCCGATGTAAGTAAGCATCCCTTGAGACTTGTAAGGTTTGATTGATGAATACGGTTCATCCCTTGTTTTGCCGATGTAAGTAAGCATCCCTTGAGACTTGTAAGGTTTGATTGATGAATACGGTTCATCCCTTGTTTTGCCGATGTAAGTAAGCATCCCTTGAGACTTGTAAGGTTTGATTGATGAATACGGTTCATCCCTTGTTTTGCCGATGTAAGTAAGCATCCCTTGAGACTTGTAAGGTTTGATTGATGAATACGGTTCATCCCTTGTTTTGCCGATGTAAGTAAGCATCCCTTGAGACTTGTAAGGTTTGATTGATGAATACGGTTCATCCCTTGTTTTGCCGATGTAAGTAAGCATCCCTTGAGACTTGTAAGGTTTGATTGATGAATACGGTTCATCCCTTGTTTTGCCGATGTAAGTAAGCATCCCTTGAGACTTGTAAGGTTTGATTGATGAATACGGTTCATCCCTTGTTTTGCCGATGTAAGTAAGCATCCCTTGAGACTTGTAAGGTTTGATTGATGAATACGGTTCATCCCTTGTTTTGCCGATGTAAGTAAGCATCCCTTGAGACTTGTAAGGTTTGATTGATGAATACGGTTCATCCCTTGTTTTGCCGATGTAAGTAAGCATCCCTTGAGACTTGTAAGGTTTGATTGATGAATACGGTTCATCCCTTGTTTTGCCGATGTAAGTAAGCATCCCTTGAGACTTGTAAGGTTTGATTGATGAATACGGTTCATCCCTTGTTTTGCCGATGTAAGTAAGCATCCCTTGAGACTTGTAAGGTTTGATTGATGAATACGGTTCATCCCTTGTTTTGCCGATGTAAGTAAGCATCCCTTGAGACTTGTAAGGTTTGATTGATGAATACGGTTCATCCCTTGTTTTGCCGATGTAAGTAAGCATCCCTTGAGACTTGTAAGGTTTGATTGATGAATACGGTTCATCCCTTGTTTTGCCGATGTAAGTAAGCATCCCTTGAGACTTGTAAGGTTTGATTGATGAATACGGTTCATCCCTTGTTTTGCCGATGTAAGTAAGCATCCCTTGAGACTTGTAAGGTTTGATTGATGAATACGGTTCATCCCTTGTTTTGCCGATGTAAGTAAGCATCCCTTGAGACTTGTAAGGTTTGATTGATGAATACGGTTCATCCCTTGTTTTGCCGATGTAAGTAAGCATCCCTTGAGACTTGTAAGGTTTGATTGATGAATACGGTTCATCCCTTGTTTTGCCGATGTAAGTAAGCATCCCTTGAGACTTGTAAGGTTTGATTGATGAATACGGTTCATCCCTTGTTTTGCCGATGTAAGTAAGCATCCCTTGAGACTTGTAAGGTTTGATTGATGAATACGGTTCATCCCTTGTTTTGCCGATGTAAGTAAGCATCCCTTGAGACTTGTAAGGTTTGATTGATGAATACGGTTCATCCCTTGTTTTGCCGATGTAAGTAAGCATCCCTTGAGACTTGTAAGGTTTGATTGATGAATACGGTTCATCCCTTGTTTTGCCGATGTAAGTAAGCATCCCTTGAGACTTGTAAGGTTTGATTGATGAATACGGTTCATCCCTTGTTTTGCCGATGTAAGTAAGCATCCCTTGAGACTTGTAAGGTTTGATTGATGAATACGGTTCATCCCTTGTTTTGCCGATGTAAGTAAGCATCCCTTGAGACTTGTAAGGTTTGATTGATGAATACGGTTCATCCCTTGTTTTGCCGATGTAAGTAAGCATCCCTTGAGACTTGTAAGGTTTGATTGATGAATACGGTTCATCCCTTGTTTTGCCGATGTAAGTAAGCATCCCTTGAGACTTGTAAGGTTTGATTGATGAATACGGTTCATCCCTTGTTTTGCCGATGTAAGTAAGCATCCCTTGAGACTTGTAAGGTTTGATTGATGAATACGGTTCATCCCTTGTTTTGCCGATGTAAGTAAGCATCCCTTGAGACTTGTAAGGTTTGATTGATGAATACGGTTCATCCCTTGTTTTGCCGATGTAAGTAAGCATCCCTTGAGACTTGTAAGGTTTGATTGATGAATACGGTTCATCCCTTGTTTTGCCGATGTAAGTAAGCATCCCTTGAGACTTGTAAGGTTTGATTGATGAATACGGTTCATCCCTTGTTTTGCCGATGTAAGTAAGCATCCCTTGAGACTTGTAAGGTTTGATTGATGAATACGGTTCATCCCTTGTTTTGCCGATGTAAGTAAGCATCCCTTGAGACTTGTAAGGTTTGATTGATGAATACGGTTCATCCCTTGTTTTGCCGATGTAAGTAAGCATCCCTTGAGACTTGTAAGGTTTGATTGATGAATACGGTTCATCCCTTGTTTTGCCGATGTAAGTAAGCATCCCTTGAGACTTGTAAGGTTTGATTGATGAATACGGTTCATCCCTTGTTTTGCCGATGTAAGTAAGCATCCCTTGAGACTTGTAAGGTTTGATTGATGAATACGGTTCATCCCTTGTTTTGCCGATGTAAGTAAGCATCCCTTGAGACTTGTAAGGTTTGATTGATGAATACGGTTCATCCCTTGTTTTGCCGATGTAAGTAAGCATCCCTTGAGACTTGTAAGGTTTGATTGATGAATACGGTTCATCCCTTGTTTTGCCGATGTAAGTAAGCATCCCTTGAGACTTGTAAGGTTTGATTGATGAATACGGTTCATCCCTTGTTTTGCCGATGTAAGTAAGCATCCCTTGAGACTTGTAAGGTTTGATTGATGAATACGGTTCATCCCTTGTTTTGCCGATGTAAGTAAGCATCCCTTGAGACTTGTAAGGTTTGATTGATGAATACGGTTCATCCCTTGTTTTGCCGATGTAAGTAAGCATCCCTTGAGACTTGTAAGGTTTGATTGATGAATACGGTTCATCCCTTGTTTTGCCGATGTAAGTAAGCATCCCTTGAGACTTGTAAGGTTTGATTGATGAATACGGTTCATCCCTTGTTTTGCCGATGTAAGTAAGCATCCCTTGAGACTTGTAAGGTTTGATTGATGAATACGGTTCATCCCTTGTTTTGCCGATGTAAGTAAGCATCCCTTGAGACTTGTAAGGTTTGATTGATGAATACGGTTCATCCCTTGTTTTGCCGATGTAAGTAAGCATCCCTTGAGACTTGTAAGGTTTGATTGATGAATACGGTTCATCCCTTGTTTTGCCGATGTAAGTAAGCATCCCTTGAGACTTGTAAGGTTTGATTGATGAATACGGTTCATCCCTTGTTTTGCCGATGTAAGTAAGCATCCCTTGAGACTTGTAAGGTTTGATTGATGAATACGGTTCATCCCTTGTTTTGCCGATGTAAGTAAGCATCCCTTGAGACTTGTAAGGTTTGATTGATGAATACGGTTCATCCCTTGTTTTGCCGATGTAAGTAAGCATCCCTTGAGACTTGTAAGGTTTGATTGATAACATGAGTGAACCTCAGCCACACTCACATAAGAGGCCATGAGATGAAAAAGAGATACTCGAAATGCGTGCACACGTGCACGCAAACCGAGGACCGAACTTAAGGCATGAATGCCACTCTACCAAAGCATGGCAAGGCATGGAACATGGTATGCAAACATGAAAATTTCAGCGCTAAGATATGACACAAAACAGCTCCGAAACATGGCAATATGGCACCCGATGCACGGAATGAGACCCGAAATGCAAAACTAGGCACACGCAATGGCCTATAGCTATACAAAACATGCATTATTTGAACATGGAATGTAAATACAGAGTCAAGACAGCCCAAAAATAAGCACATTTACAGTTCTAAGCAAGGTCAAACAGCGAATGCAAATGGGGCTAAACTAGCATGCAAAAATGGCCCCGAAAGCAAGCTAATGAAGCAAGTGACAGCCGCTGACCCCAAACAGAGAAGGGCCCTTCTATAATGTCGAAGAGGGGCCAAAAATATGGTATTTTACAGTTTATAACCAGACCCAAAACAGTGCACAAGCATGCTCAAAATGCTATGCAAAATAAGGCCAAAAGAGAGCTATAACACAAAGTACAAAAAGGATGCCTCAAACAGTAAAAGACCCTCAATCAAACATGAAGACAGGGTCAAAATAAGGACACTTACAGTTCGGACCAGAGCCCAAAAACAGAAGCACAAGAGGCTAACAAATCATGCAAAAATGAGGCCAAAAGAGGGATATAAAGGCAAGTGGAAGATAGAATCCTCAAACAGTGATGAGCCCTTCAACAATGTTGAAGAAGGGCTCAAAATAAGCCACTTGACACTTTATCTCGGAGCCCAGAAATGCTTAAAAACAGGGCTAACATATCATGCAAGAATAGGCCCTAAAAGAGAGGTAAATAACAAAGGGGGAGAAGAAGACTTCAAACAGCAAAAAGTTCTTAATCAAACATGAAGATGACCTCAAAATATGATCTTTTTCAGTTTAGATCGAAGTCCAAAAATACTTGCAAGTAAAGCTAAACAATCATGCAAAAAAGTGCAAGTTTAAGGGAAATAGGGACTCACCCTTGAAGAACAACTTTCCAGCAGCTTTTAGTCTGAAAATGTGAGCTTTCAACCTCTTCAAATGTCCTCCAAGGTACTGAAATGAGTAATGGAGGTGATAGGCTAGGGGTTGTAGTGTAAAAATGGTCCAAGAACAAAGGGTTTTGGAGCTTGGAAGAGAGAGAGAGGGAGGTTGTGTGTATAATGCTTCAAATAATTTTTTGTCACCCCCCAACATAGCTGGGAGCTGCTGGTTTTATAAGCAAAAGAGGTGGAAAAGAGGGGGAAAAATGGGGGGGAAATTGAAATTCAAATTTCCCCCCAAAAAGGCCAAAAAGTGGGATATAAAGGCAAGTGGTAGCTGCTGGACCCAAATGGTGGAGAGCCCTTCAACAAAGTTGAAGAGGGGCTCAAAAAAAGACACTTTGTAGTTTATGACCAAGTCCGAAACAGCTCACAAGTAAGCCTAAAATACCGTGCAAAAATAGGCCTAAAAGAGCGTTAAAGAAGCAAGTGATAGGAGGAGATCTCAAACAGCAAAAGGTCCTTAATCAAACATGAAAAGGACCTTAAAATATGACTATCTCAAGTTCGGGTGGGAGCCTAAAAATGCAGAATGAAGGTTCGGGAGCCAAAACACGCAGTTTGGGGCCCCGAAAGTGGGCTGTTAGGCACCGGAAGTGGTGTCCGACCACGAAGTTGGTCTCTCGAACCACAGTGTCCCTCAAAAGGGAGGAAATAAGGTGTGTGCCAAAAATCGGAGCAAACGGAGGTGGTTAAGTGGTCCCGAACCGAGGCACACGGCCGACAGCTCCGAAAAACCAAGAACTGGGCTCCAAACGGGAAAAATGGCCTACGACCACAAAACGTAGCCTACGGCCACTGAGAGATGGTCTACGAGACCTCTCCCTCCCTTTGGAAAGAAAAAACTGAGAAAACAGGGCCTGGTTCGCAAACCGAGGCAAAACACAAAAGAGTTCGGAAGTCCGGAGGCAAGGCTCGCAGCCGGGACTCCGCAACCTCAGAACGAGCACAATATGCAATATTACCGAGCGCTCAATCGGTGATGTCTGAGTCTTAAGGCCGGTCAAAAATGGGGTGTCTACAAATGGTTGTATTGGTTGGAATCAATCTAGGTTTTTTTTCCCCAACTTCTTCAAAGAAGACCTTGGAAGCAGGTTTACTCTTGCACCATTGTCCACTAACACTCTGTTCATTTGTATCCCATCGAAATAGGCCTTGATGTACAAGGGCTTAACATGCTGAGTCATAGATATTGTGGGGTACTCGAAGGGATATGAGAGGTTAATACTCACCTCCTCACGTTTTTCATCAATTTCCATTGGCGTGGCCACTTTTGACTCATCTTGAACCATGCTGGCCTGTGAATCTTCACTAGAAACTAGAATGGGGTTATCTTCCTGACCTTCTTAGTTTCCCTCTTCGGCTTGGAATTCCTGTGGCAGCACATATACCATATTAACTGGTGCTGGGGGGAATGAGCCAAACTAAACTAATGGCTGTACTTGTTTCCCTTCCATGTTAGCTTGTTCTGTTGTTTCAGAAACATCTTCCATGCTGCATTCTGGTACCTCTATGCTAGTAGGTTCCTTCGAAGCAGCCTGTTGGTGATCTATCTTTGTTGGCTTGTCAACCAAAAAGGTCTAGTCAGTCATGAAAGCCTCAAACATTTCATCTTCAGCCACTGTTCTATCTTGGCCTAACTCAGTCCCTTCATTTGTCTCTCCATCACTTTCCATTAAGGCCTTCTCGAGGCCTGCTAAACTGGATTTTTCTTTGGCTCTCAGTTCAGCATGAACTTTAGCCAACTGTTTCATGCTGACACTCCTCTTGATCTTAGAAACAATCCTCGAACCTATTCTCTCATCTGTCTGGTCTTTTTCTTGTGCCATGGAAGTGCTCTTTCTACTTTCTTTTAGATCCCTCTGATACTGGATGTATCTTTGTTGAATCTTCCTCCTTTGAGACTTGGAAATCATAAGAACCACTTTTGGCTCTCTTGTTTTTGGGTTCTTTAATAGCACCCAATTGTTTGGAGCCACCAAAGGAGGTTTGATCATTCTTTCCTAGTCTCCAAAAACCTTTCTTTGGGTAGGCATTTCCTTAGGTTTGTTATGCATGACAAACCAGTCTGGAACTCCTGGGACCTATGAGCCTACTGGTCTGGTTGCTAAATCTGCTGTCTCACTCTTTGAAGCAGTCTTCGAAGCAGTCCTTGAGGGCCAATCATCAGTCCTAGTCCAATGCCTTACACTAATCTCATGCTTCCTTTCAAGCTGGTTGTCTACCTTGTAATGATTGAGTGGCCTAGTTTCATACAAAGGCCTCTTACATCTTGATTGCATCCTGGTGTCTGGTAGACCAGCAAAAGATGAATGTTGTCTAGGACCAGTTGGACATGGCCTTTTGTTGTAGGTGCTGGATGGCTTTCGATCCTTCTGTACATCTTTATAATATTGATTCCCATCAACTAGGAGCCCCTTCAGCCATTTGTAACTCATCTTGTATCTAGGACACATCCCTTGTACTGCAGCTGTCTTGAGGGAGTCATCATTTAATATCTCCTTAGTAGAGTCTCTAGTGTTCTTCTTGAAGGCAGCCTAGCTAGCCACATGCATTTGCTTAGTGACTTCCTCCAATTTCAAGGATAGGTTTTAGAAATTTGGCATGCCAACATTGGCTGCAGCCTTTCCAATCTTTGGAAATGGGTTGGTGTCAACTCCCATAGCTTTCTCAGTCTTAGCTGGAAACTTTAGACTTCCCTTCTGAATCTGTTCTTGGATCCTATCTCGGAAAATAATACAATTTTTAGTGGAATGAGACCAAAAATTGTGCCATTTACAATACAGTTTTCCTTTAAGTTCTTCAAGGGTAGGGATTTTAACTCCCTTTGGTAACTTTAGGAAATTTGCTGCAAGCAAATGATCAAAAATGTCATATGTTTTTGTTAAATCAAAAGAGTACTTCCTGTGAAGGTTTTTCTTTTTAAATTGCTGGTCTATTGTATTGTCTTTCTGAATTAATGCTTCATAGGTCATAGGTTCTTTTCCTACAATCTCTGTTGCATCAATTTCATAGTTAGGGTCTCTATAGTAGGTCTTATATGATGCATTACTTCGATCTTGTTACTCAAGTAAAGTTTCATATATGAACACTTTATAGGTTAATTCCACTAAGTCTCGAAACTTAGTTGAATCAAATTTCTTTCAAAGCCTAAATTCCAACACATTTTGAGCCAATCTCAAAAATTCAGGCTCGGGTAGTATGACCCTACATTTGTTCCGCGCCCTTTTAAATCTGGGAATAAACTAAGCAGCCTTCTCATCAGGCCTTTGGTTCAATCTTGCCAAGTCTGCCATAGAAACCTTATGTTCTGTTTGGAAAAATTGGGCATGAAAAACCTCCGCCATTTGCAACCAAGTTTGGATAGAGCCAAGTGTAAGGTTTATATACCATACAAAGGCAGCTCTAGTTAAAGGGTTTGGAAAAAGTCTCAATTTCATGAAAATCATTATTGGCAAACTCACTACACTGGCCTATAAACCTAACAATGTGTTCCACCGTTGATTGGTTTCCATTCCCATAAAAGAGGGCAAAGTCTGGTATTCTAAACCCCCTAAAATACTTATGTACCCTATCCACCCATTCTGGGTAAGGTTTTTTGTACATTGGAGTTTGGACTCCTCGAGCCATAGGTCCATACATTTCTCTAACTATATTAGCAATTTGGTCCCTTAGAACCATATCTTGTGCTGGTTGAACCACTACTGGAGGAACAAACATAGGATTTGAAGGAACTCCATGTACTTGAGGGTCTCTTGGTCCATATATGGATACATTCAAGGTTGACTGTCCTTGTTGCATTGGTTCTTGTTGGAGGTATGGCTGACCCCTTGGAATCTGTCCTGGGAAAGGCCCTACGAAAGGGGCTACAAGAGGAGAAACAGGTGTTGTTTCTCTTCCAATCGCAGGAAATCCCTCAAACCCCCCCGAGTGCAAAATTCAAACACAGGATTAGTGAAACCCAGTGTGCCAGGTATGACTTCGAACATAGGATTTGGAAACATCCTCATACTATTCCCTTGTGCTGGCCTAGATCCACCAATTTATATGGTTTCGCTGGTGGACAATGGTACATTTTGGTTTGCTAGTGGTCTTAAAGGAGCTTCGTACCATAACTAAGGCACATGTGACATTCTCTCATGGTTTTGATTACTAGATTGACCATTAGTTTGTCCATTATTCTGCATAGACTGTTTGTCTCGAGCTAATCTATGCATAAGAGAATTCTCGTTCTCTTCAGCCTATCTTGCAACAGTTGGTTGATGAGAGTTCATTCGATCCAAAAAGGATGTTGCCCATCTTTCCATTGTAGACATTAGTTGCTATCCCACAACATCTACTAAACATCCCCATAGATTTATTGGTTGGTAGAAGGGATAGTTGAAGGTCCAGTTTCATGGCCTTGTCTAGTATGTTGGACATGTGTTGTATATTCCGAAGTGCTGGTCTGTTCGATCATTTGTGGAGGATCTGATAAGATAGGTGCATCCATTACATTATCCTCTAGGTTAGGTATTTCTACCTCTCCTTCCACATCCTTCTCAAGGCATTCATTTTCTCCTCTTGCTCTACATCTAACCATTTTTAATAGTCCCATTGGGCGTGCCAAAAAATATATGTTGGCTTTTTTGGCTTTCAAAGGTTAATAGTTTAAATTTAAGCTTGCCAGCAAGGATCAATCAGTCATTGCAGAATTTTAATTGTCAACCAATTATCAGATGATTGTGTTAAAATTCTTTCAGCTTCAATGAAGAAGGCTTTTACTGGTGGCTTGTTTTAGGAGAAATTTATAAGAAATAACAAGCACAGAATAATTTAGAAATTGAATTTCATTGAGTAAATAGGAACTTACAATGAAATGAACCAGCCTTGAAAAGGTTTATAACAATGACTACTTGAGAACTACTCCTAGGAAATGAAGTGCAGTACAGGAATTGAAGTGCTAAAATGTAAAGAACTAGAAATGTAATGACTGGAAAAAAAAATGAAGTAAATGACTAGTTTTTGGATCTGAGTTTGGGTCCTAGATTCTGGAGTCTTCTCCTCTATTTATATTTGGGGGATTTGGTGATAGCCCCCTTACTATCTAATTTGTCTTTCAAAAGGACAAGAATTATATAAGTACTTTCAAAACCCCCTAATATTTTAAAACATGTTTCTTTTACTATATTACCCTCATATCTATCAGCTCTCATATTAAGTCATCTTCACTATATATTTCAGAGTAAAATTTTACTCTGTATAAAAGTAAAATTTTACATTCTGAAACTAAAAGTAAAATTTTACTCTGTATGAAAGTAAAATTTTACTCTGTATAAAAGTGAAATTTTACATTTTGAAACTAAAAGTAAAATTTTACTCTGTATGAAAGTAAAATTTTACTCTGTATGAAAGTAAAATTTTACTATGAATGAGAGTAAAATTTTACACTCTGAAACTAAAAGTAAAATTTTACTCTGTATAAAAGTAAAATTTTACTCTGAAAAATAAGTAAACTATAAGACTCTGAAGCTAAAAGTAAAATTTTACTCTAGTTCTGTCAAATGAAAAAAACAGAGCAATAGAACCAGAGTAAAATTTTACTCTGGTTCTATCAAATGAAATTTGATGTTTACTCTGAAAAATCGATGGAACTTGGAACTTTGAGCTTTGAGCTTTGAATCAGGCCTATAATCCTTGAATCAATCGATGTTTACTTTGAAAAACATTGAATCATGCCTATAATCCTTGAATCAGGCCTATAATCTGAAAATTTTAGAGAAATCTCAATTTTTCATACCCCAGTTCTTCAGATTTTACAGATTTTTCAGATTTTTAAAACTTTGATTTTTCAAAAATCTATACATTCGAATTCAAATCTGAAAACATACAAACACACACATATATATATAGATATATATATATATATATATATATATATATTACAGATCGAAATATGTAGATATATATATATATTCGAATTCAAATCTCAAAACACATATATATTCGAATTCAAATCTCAAAACACACAAACACACACACATATATATATATATGTATCAGCGCGATTTGCAAGTTCTCTACAGCTCCGGCCATGGAGGAAGCTAGGATTAGAAGAGAGAGACGAGATAGAAGATGAACAGTTGAAGGAAAGTTGAAGGAGAAGAGTTGAGAAGATGCAGAGAGAGATCGTCGGAGCTTAGGAATGACACAGCTTCGGCGATGGAGGAAGCTAGGGTTAGAAGTGAGAGACGAGAGAGAAGATAAATTTTGTATCTGGATTGTGTATATGTGAGGGTATAATAGTCTGATAAAATATTTAAATAATAAATTTTGTCCTTTATGCAAGATTTTATAATTATGAGGGGGTTTAGAAAGTATAATTTTTTTCTTAGTCCTTCTAACAATGAAAGGAAGGTAAAGGGGGTTTATAGCCAAATTTCCCTTTATATTTCCCAAAGGTAACCGTCGAAATGGGCTTCAACCGTCGAAATACACTTCTATGATCTCTGGACATGGCTTCGCACAATCAGCTTCCACGACGCCATTTCTTCAGTTAGGCCTCCCTCTTGCATTTGAATTCGAACTTTTTAGTAACTGTTGGGCCATATTACCCCGCGCCTTCTGGTTGCTTCCATGTAATGCAGACCCAACGTTAACAATATGAATTGCCACGTGTCCGTTGCTAATTGGAGACTTACATTAATTCCCCAAAACACCCTTCACGAGCCACATGTTAAGCTGCGATTGACCTGTACAAAATATATAGCCAACAATTATGCTTTTAGATAATAAAAAATTCGTGTTTCAAGTGTCAATTAAATTGAAAAATAAAAGCATACAGTAAATTTTTTTTGTACAAAATAAATTTACATAAAAAAAAATTTTTGTTAAAAAAAATTTCATGTCAAAACAAGCGGAACTTAAGAGTCATAGTAAAAAAATAAAAAAAAGAAGAAAAATAAAAAAATGGTAAAAAAACATGATTGATGTACATTTGATGGTCATTTTCTCCAAGCCCGCTTTGTCACACACACATCTCTTGTCCCGCCCGTGCAAGTTTTTCCTGCCCTAATGAGAAAGTGGAGAGAAAGCGAATTTTGCTTTTCCTATCTCGTTCTAGCCGACGAACACCGATTATATTTATTAAATATATTTATATGTATATAATATATAATATAATCTTTTTCATTATAATAAAATTTAAACACTAAAATATTATACTTAATTTTAATTTTTACTTATTTATTTTTCATCTTATATTTTATAATTATCATTAAATATAAACCATTATCTGTAATTTACTATATTATTTATAATTTTTATTAATATTTTTATTTTTTAACATAAGAAATTAACCCATATCTCAACCTATCTCCACCACGCCTTATTTATCCTGCTTCTAATATGATGCATGACCAAGGCTGGCCCTGAGGCGAGGCGACTAAGGCGAGGCCTCGGATTCCCAATTTTGAATAAAATTTAGGGTTCCCATTTAGGAAAGTGTATCATGTCATGTTATTTCATAATTACTTCAATATTAACTCAATTCATTTATTTTCATGTTATTGTATGATGTTATTTTAATTCGTGTCCGATTGATATTTAGTGTGAAAACTTTCACTTTTAGTTAAAAATAACTTAGCAAGTATATGGAGAGATTAAAATTTTTCCCATAAGATGAATGTTATAAAATTTTTCCCATAAGTTGAATGTTATAAAATTTATTTATACTAAACGAAGTTATTTATTGAATGTTTGATTTTAATTCAATTGTATTTTTCTAATTAAAAAAATTGTACCTTATTACTATATATTTTTTACTAGATTAACTCTAAAATAGGTGACAAAAAAATATATATCTTAAATGAAAAAAAGATATTAGTCTTTATTTTACGTACTTTTTTATTCAGTTTGATGAAGTTAAATAAAAGATTAAAAAAATGTGACGACTTCTCTTAGTGAACATTAAAATATATAACTAATAATTCATATTATTGAGTCATGTTATACTTGGATTCATGTTGAAAATAGTCAATCCTAACTTGTTAATTTTATATATTGCTTGAGTTGTGTCGAAAATTCTCATTCTTACGTCCAATTAATTTTAGTTATTATAGCATTGGTAAGCTAAGAAATAAAGATTCGATTCAACTAATTGAAGTTTGACTATTTTATATATATACGTATATATTTGTTATCTAAATTTTGTGAAATTGTAATGCAATAGAAATAAAATTTTATCATTTTTGTTTTATCTAAACATTTTTTGTTTTTTGGTATTGATATATGAAGGACCCAATTTAAAAAAAAATCACTTTAAGCCTCTAATAATTTAGGGCCAACCCTGTGCATGACGGGTATGGATTACTATAAGATTAATGCTTGGGAGCACTAAAAATGGAGCACTAATGAGGTGGCTCTCCCTTTGATGTGATGGTTGTCTCTTGTGTTTTTATTTTTTCTTTTATTTTTTTACATTTTTCAACTCATTAGAGCTATTAGTGATGGAGTTTTTTAGTAGTCACTATCATTGTTGTTACTATAAACTCTAATCTTTATTCTTCTCAAATTATTGGAGAACTGTGACCATCTTTAATTATTGGATAAATTATAAATACACCGCTTGAGGTATTGAAAATTGCATTTTACCTCTTGAGATTTTTAATTTCATAACAAATTGTTCATTTTATTAATAAATCATTAAGTCAATTAACAATTTTTAATGATGTTAAAAATATGTTTCAATTAATAATTTAGGTAATTTTATTATTGTATAGGAGAGCAATTATGTATTTATTTTTTCAGTTAATTCAGTTAAATAAAAAATTCTAATAAGGGGGTATTTGTAATTTTTCAAACCGCATAGGCCAATCCGTATTTTAAGTAAACCTCAGGGTGTATATTTGTAATTTACCCTTAATTTTATTTGAGAAATTTTACTACACACCCCTTGAAAATTGTATATCATATGCACTTCTAATTATGTCATTTTTTTTAGTTATAATAAAGTTTTTTTTCTTCAATTATGATAATATTTTAGTTATGACCCATGAAATCTTTAATTATGTCTCATATGGTGTTTGATTATTATTTTTTTAAAAAAATTATGACTCAAAAAGTATAAAGTTATACTATTTTTTTTAATTATAAAATACATATGCTACACAATCTTTTTCTTAATGACATTTTTTATCAAACACTATTAAAAAACGTCACTAATTGTTAATTTCAAATATAGTTTGAAAATTTTGTCACAAAAATGTCATTAATTATAAATTTTAGCGACAGTTTAAAAAAAATCACAAAAAATGTCACTTATTTATAACTTTCAGCAGTAGTTTAAAAAATTGATCATAGAAAAAGTCATCAATTTTAAGTTTTGATGATAATTTATAAAAATTATGACCAAAAAAAGATATTAATTGTCAAATTTTAACAATATATATAAAACATAATTTTATTAGGATTTATTTTTAATAAAATCTAATGAAAATTAAACCATACAATCAAAATGTATTGATAGTTTATCCTTATTCTTCTCAAATATTAAGACATATTGCTATCCTTTCTGTGGTTAAAAAAAAATAAAATAAATAAATAAAAAAAAAATTTATTGGGCACGTGACGAATACTATATTTAGGGTTGGTTTGGGATGTTCTAAAAAAGTCCACTTTTTAACTTATTGGCTTATATGAGTTGGGTTTGGATTGGGTTTGATGTGATGTGTTAGAGAATTGATGCGATTTAAATAGGATAGTAACTTAAATAGGATAGTGACTTTTTGACTTTTTGTATTATTTAGTAGATGCCAAACTTGGCCTTATTAGTAGCAATTAAGAAAACGACAGTGTAGCTGCGGAGGGAGAAGCCCACCAGCTGCTTCGTCAGCTCAGCCCGCCAATGCAGACCGTCTCCTATCCACCTTCCGATTCTTTCCTACTATTCAAATTTTTCTTCAATTTTACAGTTTATATATGTATTTGGCAAATGCTAAAGTTTGTTTAATATTTAGAATTCAAGTTAAATATATATATATATAATATTAAAAAATGTATTAATTAAAATAAAATGGTTTAATTTCTCTTAAATTTAAATTTGAATTTGAGGGGAACATAAAGCTCACCATAGTCTTTTGTAGGATTCTCAGTATATCATCAATGAAAAAAATTAAATTAATCTAATAATTATAATATTTTTATTTTATAATATTTATTTTCACAAAAACAGATGATAAGTATATTGAGACAAACATAATAAAATAAAAATGTTATGATAATTAAATGAATTTAATTTTGTTTGATGAATAATTTATGCTGAACCTTCTACAAAATAAATAATTCAAATTATTAAAAACTCATAGCGTAGACTGAAACAAATACGAAACACGACACAACATAACTCACAACTGATCTAAAAATAAAAAAAAACTCAAATGACTGAACATTCATACTGCGTTCACTGTAAAACTCAATTTCACAAAACCCGAGTTTAGATTCATTTTTTTGCTCAAGTTGCTCACGGATCACAGGCTGTTCAAACTTGTCTCAAGTTTATATTTAAAAATGTTTCGTGTTGTCCACATTTTTTTTTTCCTTTTTCTCATGCTGAAGCACTTGTTAGCTACCAATTTTTCATACCTAACCTAACTTACCTGTATATCTATATATTAATATATATTCATATGGGCATGTTACATTCCAACTTTACACGTCACTCTGACAAACCACACTGCCCCATTAAAATTGCCTCGTCAAAAAATTTGATTTTGTGCAAAACGAGAGAGAGGAGAGGAGTTTCTTGTTTTCATTTTCCTATTTATAAATGGATAAATTCTAATCACCAAAACTTCAAAGCTTGCAAACTCTTCTTTCCCTCCCTCTCTCATCTTGCATTGTTTGCAGCCTAGTGGCTCAAAGATCTGTTTGGTTTCCAGAGAAAAACTGGGTCTACCATTGTAACGTTTACAATCTTTATTCCCAACTTCTCTGGAAATCTAAATCGAGCGTTTACATTTTTTGTACTCTACTCTTAAATTTTGGCCATAAAAATCTTTTGTTCTTCAAGTGTTTGAGGTTTTGATTAGAAGAAGTGATTAAGGAACTTGAGTGAGTGAGTGTTCATTGAATGCTAACAGTAGCATAATAGCTCTCATGGAAGGTGAGAAAGTTGTGGAGCTGAAGGACCATAGCAATGAAGTGGTGGTCTCCATTTTGGGTATTGAAGAAACTTTGAGGACAGACAAGCAAAGTGAGGGTTTTAAGGGTTTCACATCATTAGAATCTGAATCACCCTCTTATTCAAAAAACATTACCCCAATTGGGTCTTCTCCTAATTCTGGGTTAACGGAGCTTCAAAGTCTCAAAGCCAGAGTCCAAATATCCACACTTTCAAGCTCTTCTTCTCCAGAGATAACTAAGTCAAGTCCTACCCCAAACAAGCCTCCAAAAATCCCAGAAGAAGCTAGTAGTATTACTCCACGAAGGTCACTTGCACAGTCTGCTTATTTCAAGCCGAAATCAAGATTATTGGAGCCATCTTATCCTAGCTATTCGCATTTGGTTGAAGAGAATAGCCAATTGTCACATTCAAGCTCACCTTATAGGAATTCGCCTCTCAAAACCAAAGCCAGTACTCCTAAAGAAAATGTCAGGTCAACCCCAATTACTCCAAGAACACCGCTGCTTCCTTCACCAGGAGAGGAGGAGGAGGATGATGAAGATGTCTATAAGACTTCAAATCTTAAATTCGATGAGAAAGTGGGCAAGAAATTGAAGGTCATGGTTTTACTGGAGTGGATTGCATTTGTATGCATAATGGTTGTTTTAATTGCTAGCTTAACTGTTGACAAATTGCAGCATCATACAGTTTGGAGTTTGGAAATTTGGAAATGGGGTGTGCTGGTATTGGTAATTTTTTGTGGCCGATTGTTTACCGAATGGTTTATCAATGTTATAGTTTTCTTGATTGAAAGGAACTTTCTCCTTAAGAAGAAGGTTCTGTATTTTGTTTATGGCTTGAAAAAGAGTGTTCGGCTTTTCATTTGGTTGGGTTTGGTTCTTCTGGCTTGGGTTCTGTTGATAAACCGGGGGGTCAAGCGATCAAGGAAAACTACCAGAATTTTGAATTATATCACAAGGGCTTTGGCATCTAGTCTTATTGGGGCAAGTATATGGATGCTGAAGACTTTACTCATAAAGCTATTAGCTTCTTCTTTTCATGTCACAAGATTCTTTGACAGGATTCAAGAATCTATATTTCATCAGTATGTTCTTCAGAGCCTTTCAGGGCCTCCTTTGATGGAATATGCAGAAAGGGTTGGCAGTGCAAGGAGTGGTGGCCAATTGAGTTTCAAGAATCTGAAGAACGGAAAACAAATGGAGAAAGAAGAGGTGATTGATGTAGAGAAGCTTTATAAGATGAAACAAGAGAAGATTTCTGCGTGGACCATGAGAGGGTTGATTACAGTGATTCAGGGTTCAGGGCTGTCAACCATTTCCGATGCACTCGAGGAGAGTGTTGATGATGATGGCATTGAGCAAAAAGATAAGGAGATTACTAGTGAGTGGGAAGCAAAGGCCGCTGCTTTTCGAATTTTTAAAAATGTAGCAAAGCCAGGTCACAAGTAGGAATATTGCATTTTGAATGTTTACATGCTTTTAGTATGTTTGCTTGTTCAGGAATCATCTTAATTGTCTCATTGTTTTCATCTTTATACCATGTAGGTATATTGATGAGGAGGACCTCTTGCCTTTCATGAAAAAGGAGGAAGTGGATAACATGCTTCCAATGTTTGAGGGGGCAGCAGCGACCGGAAAAATTAAGAAATCATCTTTAAGGAATTGGGTGGTAAGATCTCTGTTTGTTTGTTCATTGAATATTAGGTTCCATTCAAGTTTTCCTTTTTCTTTTTCTTCTATAATTTACTTTGTGAATTAGTAAATAGAATTTCATCTTTCCTCTCATCCATAAAATTTAGATATGGTTTGGACTTGTATTCTCTCTGAGTGAAACAAAAATGTGAACAAAGCTGCATAACAATAGAACATTGTCATAAAAACGAATCACAATATTGACCAAAGCTACATTTTAGATGTGTATTTACTTGTTGGAAAGTTTAGTCCAATAACCAATCCTTCACAAAGTGTTTGGGGTTTAACACTAGAGTCCGTTATTTGCAAGGTTAAGGCATAAAAGAGGCCTTTACAAACTCCATTCATTGCGCAATACATTGCTCATTAATTGGTCAATCAATCAAGTCTCAGCTCCAAAAAACATAAATCAAGAGTAACTTTTAGATCAAAAGAAATCACAAGTTTCTTTTGTTACGGATCGGGGGCACACCAGGGAACTCAAACAAGCAATAACACACAAGATTTAACGTGGTTCGGCAAGTCGCCTACGTCCACGGGCAGCGGATTCACTATATTGAACAAAATGGTAAGAATTACAACACTCTTGTAATTCTCTCTCTCTTTGCTCTCAACTCACACCTCTCAGCTCCAAATCTAATATCTATATCCTCTCCCTCCCGTCTCTATTTATACACAAAGGAGTAGGTGGGAGAGCCCTCATTCTTTGACTTTTGACATGGTTGGTGGCCTTCCATTGTTGACATGAGGTTGGTGGCCTTCCATTGTTGACATGAGGTTGGTGGCCTTCCATTGTTGACATGAGGTTGGTGGCCTTCCATTGTTGACATGAGGTTGGTGGCCTTCCATTGTTGACATGAGGTTGGTGGCCTTCCATTGTTGACATGAGGTTGGTGGCCTTCCATTGTTGACATGAGGTTGGTGGCCTTCCATTGTTGACATGAGGATCACCCCTTTCACATGGGGTGACCTCCAGAATCTGTAGCCAATTCAACAAATCTCCACCTTGGCGAGGATTCTCTTATCCAACATAGTGATCGATCAACCCTGCCATGCACCCGAAGGTGCTCAGTTCCGAGAGATGTTGACCAAGTCCAAACAATGTTGGAACTTGATCCCAGAAACTACCTTTGTGAGCATATCGGCCGGATTATCTGCAGTACCAATATTAAAAATGATCTAGAGGTGATCAAATTAAGAAAATGACTTTAGGGTTTGCAAAATGTTCAATTGGTCTAACCTCTAAAAAAAATTAGTAAATATAATTAATTAATATTTACTGAAATTATTTTAAAGGTTATACCTAGCAACGTGTAGGATCGAATTGAAGATTGGAGTCATTGATTTAATTTTGATTGATTGAATTCTACAAAATAGATAAGGTAGTTGATTTTACATAATATATATGAGATAATTGGTAAATTGAAAAACTAAAATTATGAAGTTCACCAAGACGAAATATATTTATATTTTATCGTAAATATAATTATTATATGAGAACTAATTAATGTTAAATAAATTTTCTTTTAAAACAAAGTTTTTGCTATAATTTAATTTTAAAAATAATTTTTAATTATTTATTTTAACCACAGGGTATTATGCTAGTATATTGCTGAAAATAAATGCTTCGAAATATAAATCTATGTTAAACTACTCCTAAGATAAGGAAAATGACAAGAAATATTGAAATCAATTGTCTTTGATTTAAGTTCTGGATCTTTTACAATGTAGCCATTAATGGCTATTTATAGAAGAAAAAATACAGCAATAACTACTTAGTAACTACCCATTTCTTCCATCTTCATTCTTGTCTTGCCATGTGTCCTTCCACTCATCCACTTTGTCCTCCCACTCATCCACTTTGTCCTTCATATTCTCCATTATCTCTATAACTTCTTTTAACTTCCAAATGAATAAGAGGATGCCACGTGTCCTGCAATTATATAAATAATAAATAACAATAAAAATTACAGATTTATGGTGCTAACAGAATCGTTCGAATTATTAAAATGGGACCTAAAAATAGACTCATGAAACAGACTGAAAGATAAAATCTTGATCTCTAACTGGAGACAAGCTGAATCCATTGAGAAAATGTTGCTATGCTTCGTTGTTCCACCGTAGTGTAATGTAATCATTCACCCAAAAAATAATAAAAGAAAAGGAAAATGCAATGAATAGTCTTTTTGAACCCTGATTTTCAACCATCTGATGTAGTTGAGTTTGCCACTATGTATATTTTTATATGGGAGGTTAGAGAAGGTTAATCTTATAATAAAAATAATGACTTCTTTTGCATTATTAGGATTTTTATTGTAGGGCAAATTATACTAACAGCTTTTATAGTTTATGATTTGTGTTATTTTAATTTTTAATTTTTTAATTGTAATATATTTAATTTTAAAATTTGAATCTTATTCTAAATAAGGACAATGAAAGATACCATTACTTAATTTCAAAAGTAAAATCGTGAATTTGATAAAATATAAATTAATTTGACAAAAATAAATGTCAAAACAATATTTTTAAATTTTTAAAAATTATTTCTATCCACTAAAGATAAAATTATGTAAAATTGATAAAGGCATTTATTTATTTATTTTACTAGATTTTGTTATGTGTTTGGATGATGGTCATGTAATGGGTGGTCATTTTTATTTTCATTAAATTAGTTTCTATTTTTTCAAAAGTCAAATATGACGATAACTTTAATATCATTATTAAACCAATTTAGTAAATCAAAAAAATCCAAAACTAAGAACATTTTATATATTAAATATATCAATTACACATTAAAAGTCTAACAACCACCCATTACATGATCATTATCAAAACACATAATAAAAATTAATTTGATAAATAAATAAATAAATAAATATCTAAATGATTTATCAATTTTACATAATTTGATCTTTGGTGAGTAGAAATTATTTTTAAAAATTCAAAAATATTTTTTTGATATTTATTTTTGTCAATTTAATTTATATTTTATCAAATTAACAAATTTGTCCTTGAAATTGAGCAATGGTATCTTCAATTGTCGGATCAGATGTTTCACAATTGAAAAGTTAGGGATCAAAGTGACATGACCCCAAACTATAGGGACTGTTAGTATAATTCACCCAAAAATAAAAACACTTAACACTATCATGTGATTCTCTTTTTTGCGGCAATCCCTTTTTTTTTTTTTTTTTTTTTTTTTTGTTTTTTTTTTGGGTTTTAATTTTTGTCAAACTAGTTTCTATTTTTTGAAGAAAAAAATAGGCTAAAACCTCAACCAAACGTAGTGTTTCTAGATGATCCTTATTGAGCGTAGTCTCTTAACATAATAATAAAAGGGGTAAATGTTTGCATGGCTTTTTGGCTGAAATGAAGTATATGCCTTCTCCTTTTGGTTAAAAAACATGAGCAAAGAACCAAGAAACACCATTTTTTTGTATCCACTTCATATAAATGGATAGAAAGCTGTGGTGGGCTGGGATTTTTTTAATTTTTTGCTCTAATGAATTAGTCTTTGCCTGCAGGTGAATGTCTACAATGAACGGAAAGTACTGGCTCATTCCCTGAATGATGCTAAAACAGCCATTGAGGAGCTGAACAAAATTTCATCAGGAATTATACTTGTGGTAATCATTATTGTGTGGTTACTTTTGATGGGATTTGCAACAACCGAAGTGCTTCTTTTTATTGGATCTCAGCTTTTACTCTTGGCATTTATGTTTGGCAACACCTGTAAGACTGTATTTGAAGCCATCATATTTGTATTTGTGATGCACCCGTTTGATATAGGGGATCGTTGTGTCATTGATGGGGTACAGGTAACTAACTCCAGCCTAGAATACTTGTGTTTATAGTTTTAAGGTTAATTTGGTTAATTTATCCTAGTATATTGAAATTTCACAGATGATCGTTGAAGAGGTGAACATTTTGACCACAATCTTCTTGAGATATGACAATGAGAAGATAATCTATCCGAATTCAGTTTTGGCTACCAAACCAATCAGCAATTTTTATCGAAGTCCAGAGATGAGTGATTCTGTGGAGTTTTCTGTTGATGTTTCAACTTCAGCTGAGAGTATTATGGGTCTAAAAGCTAAAATAAAAGCGTATGTAAACTCCATTCTTTTGGGTCTCTTAAATGTCTACTTGTACAACAATGAAACTAAACTTAATGACTGAAATATATCAATGTCATCATCTTCATAAGCTGTTTTACCTCTCAAAGTCACTTGATCATGAGGTATTATTACAGAGGCAGCTATATTAACATGTAGTCTGTTGAAGCCAGACTTTCAATTTTTCAAACTTCATTCTCATCCCTTTTTGTGTTTCCTTCTATTATTACTATTGTTATGTTTGTTGTTATTATTATTAATGTTTTCATTTTATTGTCATGGTGGTTAACATTTTTGTTGTTGTTGTTGTTGTTTAATGAGAGTTTGACAAAAAAGAAAAAAAAAGCAGGAATTTAGTGTATATAAATTGATGGTTCTACATTAACCTGCTAGCATTCACATGTTCCCTTTAAAAATGATGAAAACAATTTTAAAATTCATATTTTTGTTAGAGTGGGTAACGTTTTTCTTTTTCCTTGCTTTTATATTGTTTTTCCAATTAGATACTATCTTAAATAAACAATTTTGTGGGTACTTTCAGGTACTTAGAGAGCAAGCCTCAGCATTGGCGTCCAAACCACAGTGTGCAAGTTAAGGAGATTGAGGATGTTAACAAGATGAAAATGGGTCTCTACGTTACTCATACCATAAACTTTCAGAATTATGGGGAGAAGAGCAACCGACGATCTGAGCTAGTATTTGAACTAAAGAAAATCTTTGAGGAGCTTGGTATCAAATATCATCTTCTTCCTCAAGAAGTTCATGTCAGCTATGTTGAGTCTAAAGGCCCAACATTTACAAATGCTTCACGGTGATGAGCATTGTGCTAGGATGAGAATATTCCTACTCTCTCTGGCAAGTATGTGCCTTCACTCTGTACTTCTAGACTTCAGGTTATTCAATCAAGCTCTACTTGCTAAAAAAATGTTGGTGACTTGTGACTTGAAACCTTCTTGTTGCAAAATTTACTCCCTAAATGCTCTTCATCCTAATCCTCAATCATCTTAGGCATGGAAAATCCTACTTTAGGGCTGTAATCTTATAAAGCTAGATTCTAAATAGTGTGTTGGCAATGGCAACAACATTCAAATGTATGAGGATAGATAGATCCCAGGTGTAGACAAACCTCTGCATAAAGAATATCCTCTTCCCTGGAGGTGGTATTCAAATTTATTTCTTTTCTTTTTCTTTTCAAATTTTTTTTTTTTGGTTCCTGCTGCTATCTCATATTGCTCTCAACATCATAGTTATTCCTCTCCTCAGACCACAAGAAAATAAAATCATTTGGTCTACGAAGTCAGGTTATGAATATCTATGCTGTATTCAGTCTGGTTCTCCATGTCACAGTCTTTCTCAGCTTAGGACTTCTCAATCTTGGGCTTTGATTTGGGGACTTAATATTCACGAGTCATGACCCAAACCCACCCCTAGAGGTTTAGGCCATGACCTACCAATAATCCCAGATTACCCGGCCTCAAAGACAGAACACATAATTAATAATAGTAAACGGGGCTTTGAGGAAGTAATAATAAAAATATATAATTATGTCCATTGAGCGGTGCATACATGCAAATTTCATAAGTATTTAAAACTTAGAACTTATTCCGTGATGACCACCTATACAAAACACATAACAAAGATACACATTGAAGCGCACGTACAAAACAAATATTGTATCTTAAGTCAATTCTCTTACGTGTGTTTCTAACTTATTCCGTGACTAAGGATGTCTAAACAATGCCTAAGAATGCCTAAAAGAGTATGAGGATGTAAATATATGCACATGTAAGTGTTTGTCAAAAATTGTTGAAAATAGGGTTTTCGCTCGAGCGCACCTTTGGTCGCTCGAGCGGTGTTGCTTAAGTGCAAAAGTACTGGATGGTGTCAAAGTAGGCTCGAGCGGTGACTTGGTTGCTTGAGTCAACTACAAAGGCCTGCAAAAATACTGGGAGCATGCAAAGTGCGCTCGAGCTACAGATTCATCGCTCTAGCGAAGTTGACGATTTCTAAGTTTTCTAGAATTGCATTCGGAGTTCAAAAATATAGGTTTCAAGTCCATAGCTTGCACGGTTAATAAACCATAGTCCCAAAATCTCTTTCAATTTTCCAAAACAAAACCCATAACTCTTCAATCTTGCCTTGCATGTAATGAATTCAACTCTTTTCCTTTCAAAACATGATCACATGAGAAGAGGAGTGTAAAATCATGAAGAATCAATCCTTCAAGTTAACATCTATAAACTCCATGCATGTATGAATTTTTAGAAAATCAAGCTTGAAGATGGAGAGATATGCATGCATGTCCAATTTCAACCCAATTCTACAAAATTCAAAATGATTCTAGCATTTTCCTCTCAAATTCATGTAAATGACCCTACAAATTTTATGAATTCAACTTCTACATAGATTATTTACTAAGATTATGGGTAATAGTCTTACCTAGAGCTTGAATTTAGAAGTTGGAACCTTAATCCCTTCAATTCTCCTTCAATTCTCCTTCAATCTCTACAATTCTACACACACTCTCTCTCTACAAGTTGTGCTCTCTCTCTCGCTCTAGAATTTCAGCCACACTTGATGCAAAAATATGAGTTCAAAACATGTTTATAGCATATATATATATATAGGTAGGTAGATTAAGTTAGGTTAATTAAGTGGAATTAAGGCCAATTAATCTAGCTTAAGCCTAATTAATCCTAATAAAGTCTAATCAATTTATTCCGAATCAAATTTTAATCAAACTTGCTATATGATTCTAAATATTTTAATTAGCCTATTGAACTAATCAATTTTGGTTTTTGAATCTGTTTGGGCTTTCAATTTCTGATTCAAAGTTGGTATTTTAATAGGTATTCCATAAATAAATAGATAAACACAAATTAAACACATAATCATGCAATTATGCTTGATAAAATAATATGCAAAAATAACATGTATGTCGGGGTTGTCACATCGTGAGTGTTGTTATCTTTTTATTGAAGTGCATTAGAGGCATTCTTAAGGTAGTGTTTGGTTCATTAGAACGTGTGGCTATCGGTGGAGGATAGCATTGCCGTATGTTAGAAATTGCATGTGGATTTGGCAAATTGAAATTGTTCATATCATGGAGCATGTAATGGATTTTTGGAATTTGAAACCATATGTTTGGAAAGAGGTTTTGGAAATTCCCGTATTATGTTTTGGAACGTTTGCATCATTTTGGAAAATAATATTTTGAATCACATGTATTGTGCTATTGAAAAAAGGTAAATAAAGTGGTAAATGCTATGAGGGGGTGTTAAAGCAGAATTAAGTTGGCCTGTGTGTCCATGGTGAAAGACCTAAACCTGCGCAGTAGGTGTCGAGCCTTCTGGTTAGCACCGGTAAAAATGACCTTGTGACTTATATAGTTACTTGTATGAACACTAGCCTTGAGATTTACCCATCTTATTTATTGTCGTTTTGGCTTGAAAGGATGTTTTGGAAAAAGGTTTTAGCAATGCGTTTGTCGTTGTTTAGTGATGTATTCGCATTTGATTTCAATGTATTTGCTAGTTGGTATTGAAATGCCTAGATTGGTTTTTGGAAATAGATTTTATATCAAATAGATGTTTTGAACTCGGAAAACGTTTTGATTAAACGTAAGGTTTTAGTAATTGGAAAGAAAAGATTTTGTTGCGAAATCAGATGGATTTAAAAATGTATTTGGGCATATTGTATATATGCATTGCATCATAATCATTTATACTGGTGGAGCATGTTTAGTTTTTGAAATATTCTCTACTGGGCTGTTAAAATTTACCATCACCTACCACACACTCACTTACTACACTCACCTACACTCACCTACTCCTCATCTACCACCACCTACTCCACTACACCTACATCTATATAAGGAACCATTTGTAATAGACAGACACAACATACATAAATACATCAATCAATAATACATACAATTATTCTCTCTCTATCAATTTATTTTACATGGTATCAGAGCAGGTTTAGAACCTACTTTCGGCTGCAAAATGGATCCTCTATTGGTTTCCTATATCTAGCTATCACCACTTCTTTCAAGGACTAGTCCCTTCATTGACTTCCTACTTTCGTTGATTTTCTCTCTTTGCTCTGGGCTTTATGGAAGGAAGAAATGCCTTTTTCTTTAATTTATTTTATTTTATTTCAAATGAATCTTTGCGGCTAGAGGCTATTTCTTGGCATATGTCTCTTGATGCTCCTTTACAAATAACGATCTTGATTTAAACCCAACCCATTTATTGCTTTTGAATCCGGAAAATCACATCTGTAGCGGTCGTTCTTCTTCCCTTTCATGTTTGGTTTTGCTTTTGGGGTCGATATCATGGGTTCCTGGGGTCAACACCACCTTGCTGCCCTACTCTTGGTGTCTCTACTGGTTTTTGGGGTTGACACCAGTCTTCATGTGGTCGACATCACCTCGCTGCTGTGTTTTAGGTGTTGTTGTTTTTTGGGGTCGACGTCTGCTGCAAACATAAGTGTCTCAGCATTTCTTCTTGAAGGTTGATATCACTGCCTTGGGGGTTGACCCCTACGACTTATTTCCAAAATTTTGGGTTTGGTTTGGGCCATACTTTTGGAGGTTTTTGACTTATTCTTTTCATCGATTTTAGGGCTATTGTTCTACCACTATAAATAGAATTCAAACACACTTTCCTCATTCATTTCTTCTCTCTCTCTCTCTCTCTCTGTGAGCCGTGAATCTCTCCCTTTCTCTCTAAACTCAACTTTTCTCACATAGATCTCTAGATCTACTCGGTTAGAGACATCTTTTTACCTTGGTCCTTTGAAAAAGGTTGTAGATTTTCTTTTGATTCAAGAGCTTCGTGTTTTCGTCGACGTTGGCCTTTGGGGCTTTTTGGCTTTCTCCTCTTCCGAAGTTGAGATAGGGTCTATTTCTTTAACTTAATATGAGTTCGGTAGCATATTTGTGGCGTATTGTGTTATTTATATTTGGTAGTCATTTGGTTGATTTTGAAATGTTATTTTGGGTTTGAGGGTTTTGTGAAATTTGGAGGTATTTGGGCTATAGTTATGCTACTACAGTTATTTTTGGTATACAAATTGCATATGAATTTCTAAAAGTGGAAATGTCCAAATTTGTAGAAAAACACTAAATGATATTGTTTTGGGAGTTGGATTGATTTTTGGTATATGGTTTGGTTGGAAAGAGATGGAAAGGAAATGGTTGTGAGATTTTGAAAAGGGGTGTTGTTACTCTTTTGAAAAAAATATATCTATGTTGTTATTTATTAATTATTGCATTATCGGTGGAGGATAGCATTGCCGTATGTTAGAAATTGCATGTGGATTTGGCAAATTGAAATCGTTCATATCATGGAGCATGTAATGGATTTTTGGAATTTGAAACCATATGTTTGGAAAGAGGTTTTGGAAATTCTTGTATTATGTTTTGGAACGTTTGCATCATTTTGGAAAATAATATTTTGAATCACATGTATTGGTGCTGTTTGGTGTAGCTGTTAAAATAATTATAGCTTAACAGATTATAGATTATGACTTTAATCAGAAGCTATTAATCTGTTTGGTATAGCTGTTGGATTATAGATTTAAGTTGCTGAGTAGTATTTGTTAAATAAGCTGTGAAGTAGCTTTTTCAATTAATTTTTATTTTTTATTATTCACTATTTGTCTACATTTCTCATAAAAAAATAATAATATTTTATAGTCCATTTGGGTCTTTTTTATTTTTTAAAAAAATAAAAAATAAAAAATTTTAAGAGTATAATCATAAATTAACATGTCCACAGCAGAAGCTGATAATCAGAAGCAAGTGGTGAGCAGCTTTTCAGAATCAGCTTTTTTGACTTAAAATAAGTTGTTAGAATTAGAAGCTGTTTGAAATAAGTTTAACCAAACAGTCCAAAATAATTTTTTAAAAGCCAGAAGCCATAAGTTGACTCAAAAAAGCCCCACCAAACACCCCCATTGTGCTATTGAAAAAAGGTAAATAAAGTGGTAAATGCTATGAGGGGGTGTTAAAGCAGAATTAAGTTGACCTGTGTGTCCATGGTGAAAGACCTAAACCTGCGCGGTAGGTGTCGAGCCTTTTGGTTAGCACCGGTAAAAATGACCTTGTGACTTATATAGTTACTTGTATGAACACTAGCCTTGAGATTTACCCATCTAATTTATTGTCGTTTTGGCTTGAAAGGATGTTTTGGAAAAAAGTTTTAGCAATGTGTTTGTCGTTGTTTAGTGATGTATTCGCATTTGATTTCAATGTATTTGCTAGTTGGTATTGAGATGCCTAGATTGGTTTTTGGAAATAAATTTTATATCAAATAGATGTTTTGAACTCGGAAAACGTTTTGATTAAACGTAAGGTTTTAGTAATTGGAAAGAAAAGATTTTGTTGAGAAATCAGATGGATTTAAAAATGCATTTGGGCATATTGTATATATGCATTGCATCATAATCATTTATACTGGTGGAGCATGTTTAGTTTTTGAAATATTCTCTGCTGGGCTTTATACTCACCCTACGTGGCTGAAAATGTTTTTCAGGTGTGCATGTATAGATGTGGATTGAGACGTGAAGCTGTGTTCGGAACTGTGTAGGGTGGTTCTGTTATTTGTAGGCCATGGGTCATTTATGTTATTTATTGGTCGTGTGCCATTCTTGTAAGGGTTACACTCTTTGTGTATGATGCGTATGATGTAAGCTTCAAGGCGTTCAATTTAATTTATAACATTTGTATATATGTTTTTAGTTACAGAACATCCATTCGATTTAGATGTTGTATCTAGGAATATATGAAATCAGATAAACATATGTATGAGAGTTGTTATCCATTCGTGACTATATTATATTCATTTGCATGAGAGTTGTTATCTATTGTTCATCATTATGTGGTTTATTCACATGAGCCGGACCGTGTAAATCCGGGACGTGAGCACAAAAACTTCTAAGAAGGTAATGTGTCTTGTCTGACATCGTATCCTGCCCGACATCGACATGATGTGGACATTTCCCAACAAATGGACACACAAAACATATTATAATTTTGAATAAAATAACTTAGAATCCAATGATAAAACAAAAATAATATAAATTTATACCTATTCTCCTCCTTTAGATTTCAAAAATTATTTTTTTTTGAGTTAAATATTTATATATATGACATATAATAATTATTTATCCCTATGTATAACATATAATAAAAATCTAAAATTATTGCTCTACATTTTTGAAAATGTCCATGTCAATGTCACGTCACGTGTCCATGCTTCTTAGCTTGCAGCTGAAACAAGGTGTTCAATTTGAATTCTTTTGCGTAGTGTAGTGTCCATTTAATCATTGCTGGAGGATGGATATCCAATCATCCCTAGCATTGTACCGGCGCAGTTGCATCTCAAAAAGCTGATGCTCTCGCAGTCTAAGAAAATATCTTGCTTTTGCTTTTTCTTCTCTCTTCTGCAAACTGAGCTCATGGCCATACACATAGTTGTTAAACAGGCTATTTATCTCTATACTCATAATGCTAATGCTGTGTAGTGCTTTTCATGGCTGCTCTGCTTGTGAGGCCTATTTGAGGACATTTGGGACTGTCAGTGATTTTCAGCTCTTTCAATCTTCTCGGTGGCTTGATTAATCTTGCTTTTGCCGAAACTTGTAATGTTAAAAGTGATTTCAGGACGTAACTTATGGTTCTGAAGCTCTTGCTTTGATAAATTTAGGGAGGTAGAGGTTTTAAGGTTGCTATACCACCTAGGAGTTACGAAGTTTGTGCTGGCATTGCTTTTGTTTGAATAAGTGACAGTCGAGCATATAAAAAGAGGCTTTTTAAGGGGTTGCTAAGCTCGGATTGGGAGCTGTTTTTACTGATTCAATTGAAGCATTGAGGGCCTTTGGTGGTTTTGGTGGCTTCTGTGTGTTATACAGTTCCTGGAAGCACTCTGTGACAAAGTCATTGTTTGAGCTGATGGTCTGATTTTGATTGACTCAAGGTGCTACTGGTTTTGAGTTGGTTGGGATTGGAAGGATGCTGTAAATGTGGGGTTTGTTTTGTCTGTGTTGTTTGTGGTGTCTTTAGTTTAGTTTAGTATTTTATTTTATTTGGTAATTTGGTTGGAACCTCTCCAGCCTCTTTTCTTTTTGCTTGTGTTTGCATATGATTGGCCCATGCCTTCTCGCACCAAACTAGTTGCGACGGGAGGGTTTTGCTATGATACAATTTATGCATTATGCTTTTTGGTTTTGTATTGATCTTTTGCCAGTCATCAGTAGTCCATCTTTTTGCTGATAAAAAAATACAAAACATGGTTGCCTTGCAGCTTGCAGATGGCAAGTTAACTTCGTACTATGATCCTGCTATATAGTTCACAATCTTGGACATGATCTCAGCAGGGTAAATTCTTGTTTCCTCTATAAATAAATAAAAAATAATAATAAAGAAGAAGAAGAAGAAGAAGAAGAAGAAGAAGAAGAAGATGAAGGGATGTTAACTAGAGCAGCTTATAATCTCCCTCATCAAGTTCTTTGAAGCTATGTTCTTTCGTCTTAATATTTTTTTTTTCTCTTGCTTCTTTTGTTTCATCTGGTGCTTTTAATGAAATTGTAAAAACCTCCCTTGAGACTAAAAAACACAGTGTCCTTCAAAATTTGATTTGTGACAATAAACACACTTGGGGTCAACCAATGTGCAAAATTGGATGTACATAATGCAAGTGTTACAATGATCTCGTCCCATCTTTCTTTTCTCTCTTCCCACCATCCATTAGCACTGCCAAATTCCACCCATTAATACCACCCATCACCGCCACCCCAAAAACACCACCACCACACTCTATCACTACCTGTCACCTGCACTCAAAACCACCATCACCACCAACAGATAGGTGGGAGGAAAGATGATCTGTAACAGGAGTAGAAAAGAGAAGATGGGTTGCAACGACGGAATGGGAATGGAGAGGATGAAGGATAGCCTAAGAGAGATGGGAGGCTTGCAGTCTAAGAAGCACGGACACGGACATGTGACACGACACGAATACGACACGGACACGTCGACACGTTAATTTTAAAAAAATGCAGGACACGACACGTGGAGGACACGCATGAAATATATAATTTTATATATTTATTATATATTATATATATGAATATATCATTCAAAGATAATAAAAAATGCAATATAACACTATTTCTTATAAATTTATATTGTTTTTGTTTTATTATTGTATCTTAAGTCGTTTTGTTCAAACTTATAATTAGTTTCACATATGTATAATCAATAGACACATGTGTTTAAACAATTGACACGTGTGTCCTCCAAGTGTCCAAAGAGTGTCCGGGTCTTTAAAAATATTTAAAAAATAGGACATGTTTTGAAGAGTATCGGACACATGTCCTAAGAGTGTCCAAAGAGTGCCGGTGTCCGACACGGACACGACACGGATACGTCACCTTCTTAGAAGTGTCCGTGCTTCTTAGCTTGCAGTGAATGGGGAGTAGGGATAAGGGAAGACAAATATGGGAAAAAAGGAAGTTTGCAACAGCTAAATAGGGGTCAAGAGGAGGCAAGATTGTTTCTGGTGCAAATTCCTCATTGTAAGAATCTTCACTACAAGCAGAAAAGAAATGTATGAAGATAATTATTATCTTTTTAATTTTTCCATTACAGGCATTCATTTTTGTAGTTTGGTATTGATCCAAGGGTTTCATTGGTTACACAATCAAATTTCAAGAGGTTGCGTGTGGTAAAGTGGAATTTACCCACCCATCAAGCCCACACGCTATTAATTTGATCAAAAATGTCATTTTTACAGTTTGATATTGATCTCAAGGGGATTCATTGTACAAATTTAACTTTTAAGGTTGAAGGGGTAAAGCATAATTTATCCAAATATTAACCTGTTCTTGTTCTTGATGTGCACAAATATTAAGCAGCTGACTTTCATTCATGAAAACATTGACTACAAATTCAATGTTAGTTTCACCTGAGCATAATCGAATCAATCTTCATCGCTAAACTAAAGCTACCACCAGCCAATGTTAGATAAACTTTTCTATTTTTTTCACATTGTATCCATGGTCATTGGATATGATTATTGCTCAGTCTGATATGGTTATAAGATTCGTGTTCGATTCTCGTATCCAAATAAACAAATAGATATGATTTTTAGGATTTTTTTAAAAGAAATAAACTTACATTTAGTACTGAAGAAGATTTTTCTGACATAGGCAAGTTCTTACATCTCACACGTAACGTAACATAGTTATAGGACATGTTTATAATATATCCATCTATCTTTTAGATACATATCTAGTGTTGTTATATTTAGTATTTAAATTTAAATATGCTTGACACTCAGAAACACCTGCAATCAAAATCCGTATCCACCTACTACACCACTACCACCTCACATACTCCACTAAACCTAACCTACTACACCACTATCACCTCCACTTCACTTACTCCACTAAACCTAACCCACTACACCACTACCACCTCCACTTCACCTACTCCACCTACCACCTACTACCACCTACTCTTCTATATATAGGAATCATTGTAATATATCAATATCAATCAATAATACATCAATATATACATAATTGATTCTCTCTCTCTTTCTCTATACATTGATTTTTACATAGTCCATAATATATAACATGGCTTACCATGTCACAAAACATTCACTTTGGTACATGATTAGTGCTGGTGATCAATAATAATGTTACAATCACCATATTTCCTTATCATGTTTTGTTTTTTTATATTCAAAACTGCATTGATAGCAAAACATGAGTGGTGAAATCTATTAAATTAATACAGTATTAACAGATACATATTGTGGTAAGAAAAAATAGTTATCATATGAGCAATCAGGTGAAGACACTGCTATGCCATGTGATTTCTGCAAAATCATCCTCAATCTGCTCTTTCATATTTCAAGAAATACAACTTTTATGGCCAAGGCAACTCAAGATCTCTTCAGCCCTGATTCCCGGAAAGCTGTATCACCTATGTCAACCCTGTATGAAGAACACCTGAGAACTTGAGCTTGAAGAATGTATATAAGTAATCACGTTCCTCAAATTCTTTAGATCACACCGATCCAAGGTTTTAAAAAGCAACCGCAACCGTTACATAACGCCGTTACGTAACGGTTGTGGTGGTTACCGCCACCTGTTACGGCCGTTTTTGCAGTGTGATTGAGATTTGTAGGTGAGTCAGCCGTAGTGGTCGTAACGGTGCCGTAATAGCCATAATAGCCTGTTACGTACCGTTACGTAACGGTTCCGAATTGCTTCTTTCTAACACATAAAAAAAAAAAAGTTGAAAATGGGGAAAGAGAGATAGAGAGAAGAGAGAAGATAAAGAGAGAAGATGGAGGAGCAAGAGATAGAGAGAGAAGAGGGAAGATGAAGAACATGTTATTGATTTGTTGAAACTGTAAGATCTATATTATTCTATTCAGCTGCTATCACTCAACCATTTTGTTTGTGTGTATCTATATATTGTTTGAAAATAATAATAATAATAATAATAATAATAATAATAAGTGTGATCATTATCTATTTGGTTTGGTTAAAATATATATATATATATATATATATATTTAGGCTTTTATTTATTCTCTTACTTTTGTCATTGTTTATCTTATATATAATAGCTAGTGATTGATTTTTTGTGTAATATAAAGTCATTAATTATTAAAAATAAAATGTAAAAAACTCAGTTTATAGTTATTTAAAAATATGAAATATATTGGATCATACTTAAAAATTTACAAAAATTAATCAATATTTATTTTAAACCTAATAAATATAATTATGGAAAAAAAATATGCGTATCGATAAGTTTTTTTCAAATTGTGCGAAAAATAAAAAAATTCATGGTTCCGGTGACCGTAACCGTTACGCTACGGCCTTTACACCCCTCAATCGCAATCGCGTCACCGCTACCGTTACGGCGACCTCAACTGTTTTTTAGAACCTTACACCTATCGCATTACCATCTTGAATTTCCTGACCAGTGTTGCAAAATGTATTTGCCTTCATGAAAGATATAATAGTAGTTATCGCAACTGTAGCCAGTCTCCGCCTTGCCTGATCTTGAATTTCCTATGCCTCCTTGGCTTGCCCTTTTGATTCAAGACAGTTATTCGAATCTCTTTCATTTGTCCTCCTGGCATGGCATAAAATATCTATAGTGATGGATCAACAAGCCGTGTTTCCTCCCGCCCCAAATCAAACCAGTCTCTTCAACAATAGTCTTACATATCCAAAAAAATTGCATCAATTAACCACAATCATTTAAAGTATATGACTTGCATCCGATCGACTTTAAATTACAACATTCACCTCATTTTCATTTTTGAAAAAGAATTCACGACACAAACTTAGGTCACGTTTCGCAACAATACTTTTTAGTTTAAAAGTCAAAAAATTATTAAAAAAAATCAAAGACCTATACCAAAAAATTAAAAATTTTCTTCTCTTTACTTTTTGTACATCTTTTCGTAAAAAACAAAAAATTCATCTCAAACATACAAATTTTTTTTGCATCATATTTTAACCAAAAAATTAAAAAATTAGTAAAAAGGCCTATCCCTGTACATAACATTTTTCATCTCAAGCTACTCGCCACTGGATAATCTTGATTTATGAGGTGCTTGGGGAAACAATAGTCCCTGATATAGATTCTCCATAGGCCCAATCAAGAAGATAATTTAGTCTTATAAAACAAAAAATTATAGATGCGACGATAATGAATAATAGGATGGCGCTATAAATTGTAATGTTGTGAAAAAAAAAAAAAAAATTGATATGGATGCTACAGTAATATATATTAATTTAATTAAACATGTAACTCTTGACAAAACAAATAACGAAAAAAAATGTATGTAATCAAAATCCTATTTGAGTGGGATCCAAGGCTTTTGATATACCTTATTCAAATAACACATTGAACAAAGTGCAAACAAAAATTAAACCAGCATATGGAATCAAACAAAAACACTTCATATGAACTACTCAATCTCATTACAAAAGTCGGGAGTAAAATTTTAGCTTGGCTCATGCTCAGGGAAAGGTTTTTCTATTGTACCCGACAGTCAACTAGAAAAAGTAACAGTACTTGAATAGTTCAAAACTAAAAAACAACTGAAACATTCTTTAAGGAAACTAAATGGTTGGGAAGAAGCTGCCACCAAAGCTCTAAACAACGATGGGAGGCTCAATCTCAGTGGCCATCAATGGTGGCCTGGTGTATTCCTCTTCCTCTTTAGGAGTATGGATAGTGACAACATCTGGAAGGGGTGTTGTTGGACCCTGCTTCCCCTTTGGATCCCAATCAAGCATGATCTTCACCTTGATACCAAGTACCCCCTGCATCACACAGCATCATCAGAGGAATGAAATTTGTTGAGGAAGGAGAAAAGAAAATTTATGTAGACAAGGCTAAAATCATTATTTATTTATTTTTTCCATTGGGTTGAGAAAAGGATAAATAGATAGTTATTCGTCAAGAAACAAATCATTTCCATGTTTGGTTACCTTATATAAAAATGTACAAGTTATGTCATTTCTCTTTCGTTTTCTTTTTCCTTGACAAATTCAATATCCAAACATAGCATAAGATAATCAAACTTCTAGAAAGTCAGTCACCACAAAAGTTGTCCACTGAATAATTAATCAAATACTGTCATTATGAGTTTTCATTTACACACAAAGATATACAAACCTGTCTCAAAAGAACATGTCTGATGGCTGAATCAATATATTCATTGACTGGCTGACCAGAAGAGATCATGTACCCATCCTTAAACTTCATGGACTTGGCACGCTGAGCCCTCAGTTTTCCACTAACAATCACCTGTTAGTTAACCAATTAGATTCGCACTTAGAAGTACAGTATAGCATCAATACCAGTACACAAGAAGGCAAAACACACCTCGCATCCTTTTGCCCCACTCTCCATAATGAATCTCAAAACACCATAGCAGGCCCTATAATAGAAAACAACCATAATTAGAATACACCACAAACATTTTTTATGCAACAAAAATTCAGAATTAATAGGTTCCAATATAAAGAAGCATAACTCATAAAAGTGGCCAAAAAACCAGTACAATATCAGGATTAAATGGAAGACATGTGAACCGATAAAGAGCTAAATACAAAGAGGTCTAAAATATTTGAAAAATAACATAAGAAAAATTAACATAATACAACTAAAAAGCCCCAATGCACATTCCATCTGATGATGTAAAATGCAACTCCAGACATAACATATAACATTAAAGGAATGCAAATTTTTTTACATCTTTTGGGTTTTAATATTACATGATGAAAGAAGATCCAAATCCAATTAACTGCTAGTTTGTTTTTATCCACAACATATAATGGAGCGATCAAAGATACAACTGCCAAACATGTAACAATCAACTCTACAGAAAGATCACTTCATATCTTCTTGGAATGAGTACAACCTAACTAAAAATACATCATCAAGAACATAAAATTTTACTCCTTGATGCAACATGTACGAATAACTAAAAAAGCCAAGTGCACCATCATGTTGATTGTTAATTCAATTGTAAATATTTTTAGAAGGATAAAACTCAATAAATTATTATAAGTAGAAAAGAATCACAAATGAAATCAAAAACTTCAAAAAGAATAATGACCTAATTTACTTATAAGCCTATGGAACAATAATTCCAAATATGTTGCAACTCCAAGCATAAAAATGTAAGTAGGTTACATTCGGTAGTAAAACAGCATAGAGAAGCATGATTGATGTAGTCATCTTCCGACACAAACATGGTAATAAAATAACCGTTTTGTTTTATAGATGACAAAGTAGTTGTTGATAGATGACAAAGTAATCAACTAGGAGTAAAAATAAAAAACACAAGCATATGAATGATGACTCCAAATATGTTGCTACTCCAAGCATACAAATGTAAGTTGCTTACATTCAGCAGTAAAATGGCATAGAGAAGCATGGTCGATGTAGTCATCTTCCGACACAAACATGGTACAAAAATAACCGTTTTGTTTTATAGATGACAGTAGATACAGATAAGATGGCAGTAATCAACTATGGGGAAAAGAGTTGAAAAACTGCAAAAGGTTGAAAGTGCATAGCAGGCTGGAATAAAGATCCAAACAAACACCAGATTAATGTAAACAAAGAACCATCATTTTTCATTAATTATGTAAGCTCTCTAAGATTTCTGCATGAAAACTAGTACATTTCACAAGGATGATGTCATAGAGGAACTTAATTAGTGTAGTCATCTTCCGACACAAAGTTGATACTGGAACACCAATTTGCTTTGTAGATGACGTAAACACATATGCTTTGCGAATGATACATACATATTCCACATCACTCTTATAATACAACTTCTCAAGCAATGGCAAATAACTCTTGTGAAACCATTGGCCATGTATGCTTGGGGAGATGCGGCCTTGCGATTGGATTAATAATCAAACAAAACACATTATTCCACACCTGGCTATGTTTGTAAATCTCCCCACGCAATCATGGACTGATCTGATCCTAAGGCTATGTTTGGTTCAAGGATTTGGGGAGAGATTTAGAAAGAGAAATGAAAAAAGTGTGTGAAATTAAGTAAAATGTATGTATATTTAGACACATTTCACCGTCCTTTTCCCTTTCCATTTCCAAATTCTCTCCAAATCCTTGAACCAAACAGAGTCTGAGGGATTGGTTTCAATCTAGAAATGTTAATCCCATCTAATCCAATTACCCCAAACAAACAAGGGCATCAAGTAGTAATTAATTATTCTCTATAGAGACCAGGCATCAAATAACAGTTTGAGTAATCGTTTTCCATATACAGGAGGGCATATTAGATGAAATCAATATCAAAATCACTATCATATGGTAACAAAACGTCTTTTAAAGATAAATCAATATCAAAATCACTATCATATGGTAACAAAACGTCTTTTAAAGATGTAAAATTATAGGGTATATATCAACCAAATCACAAAGCAATTAAAAATGACAATAACACAACACAACAAACAACATACAGAAACTGATCGAATAGAAATGATTCTGACATACCTCCGAACAGCGAGGCCACCAAGGAGCTTGTAGCGGAGAGACTCGGCCTGAGCAACAGCACAAAGTCCCCTATTGTTGACTTTCTCAGCATACAACTCCACATTGCCTTCCGGAAACTTGAACCGTTTCTGTACAACCGATGTTAACTCTCTGATCCTCCTACCCTTCTCACCTAAAACCAATCCAAAAATTCAAAAAGACTAATACAAACACATAAACAATCATCCAAACCTAAACCAATCCAAAAAAAAAAAAACCCTAAAAAAGGGAGAGAATCACCGAGAACGTTCTGAGTTCGAGTGGCCCTAATGATGATCTCGGTTCTCATGGGAGTAACTCTGACCTCGACACCAGAGTATCCATCCTCTGCTAGCTCCCTTGTCAAAACCTCATTCAGCTCCGCAAAGAACACTCCATCAGCTACAAACTGTTATCAGATTACAAACAACTCAGCTATAAACTTCATATATACATATAGTGATCGTGTCTGATTTATGAATCAAGAATTAACCTTTCGCTTTTTGCTCATCTGAGTCGCCATTTTTCAGGGATTGTTGAAGATGCAGAAGTTGGATCTCAGTGTCGCTTTGGCCCCTGCTCTGCAAACCCTAATTTGCTTAGGGTTTTTTCGATTGGGCACGGGATTATATGTAAACGTCCGAAATGATCGGACGGTGTAAGTCAACTTTAGTTGGACGGTGGAGATGAGTTTCGATGTCATTTTGGGCCCAAACGAGGTACTCTTCCAGCTCTCCTTGGATGGGCCTATCTACTAAACTACCGCCCTACACCTCCATTCAGGAAAAATCAAATTCATTTCATCATTCTACATAATCACTGGTCTCTCTTGCAGGTTTTTATTCATATAATAACAATTAAATTATTTTTATTAATATGCATAAAAAATAATATTATCATAAATTTTAAATTAAAATTTATATTTATTTTTTTATTTATTTCAATATCTACCTATCATTTGCATTAGTTTCAATCACTTTTGTCATACTAAAACAGAGGTCAATGTAATTATCTCAAAATTGTGGAACTAGCTGTATTTTCTCTAAATTTCAGGGAGGTAAGTGTAATATATTGATGGTACTCACGGATCACGTAGGGTTGGATGACCTCCCATCTGCCATTCTTCCAAACTTAAGTGGATTTGAAAAAATCAATCCACATTCATTGAATACTGGCTGAGCGAACCCCGCAGGTTTAGTAGATGGATGGGAATCAATTTGGTGGTTTTTTTTTTTAATTATTTTGGATCTCATCAAACTATTTCTTAGTAATTCTTGACTATTTGAGCCTTATTTGGGCCAAAAATTTGTTGTTATTCATTTTTTTTATAATAAAAATAAAAACTCAACTTTCATATTTCATAAATAGCTATAAAGACTAATCAATAAAAGGTAATTATTTTCAACACACAAAGCAAAAATATATAGCATCATGTTTAGAATGCTAATAAAAAATAAGAAAACAAACTGTCATGTTTTATAATAAATAAAAAGACAAATGTCAATACATTGCTACTCATTTTCTTGAGTAAAACTTTATCACCACTTCTCCACTAAATAATGGGTGTCTGCATTTCCGTCTGCTTAGGCTATTGAAATCGCCTATTACGTGACGGATTGAGTTGGGCCATTCAATTTTGACGGGTCGAATGGATGACTATCCACCTTTATAATTTACTCTCAATAATAATATTGCATCGCAAGTTAGTTAAATATTTCGAGAGTTTTAAATTAATAATGTGTGTGATGTCTCAAATTTTTGGAACCTATACGATAAATTCTTAAAGAAAAATTTAAATTCTTACTAAATAAAGTTTTACCATCTTAAATAAAGATTACAACTCCAAAAACATAACCATGAGTACAAACACAACATCAAATAAAACTTAGAATTATTAGAGTACAAGCAACAACGTCAAACAATGAACATAAAAAACTTACGTACCTAGGACATTAGGCCTCGTTTGGGAACAGGTTAATGCAAGTTCTATTTATATATAAGAGTTAAGAGACCCATATGATAGGTATATTATCCCATATAATATTTATCTCATATTAATATTTATCTTATATCAATTTTATCATATATATTGATATTTATCTTATATCAATGATTATCCCATACTTTGAATAACAGATACAATCTGTTATTGTTTGAATCTCTCCTAACCGGGTCATGCCACCATGGGAAACCCAATTGGGTTTGAAAATCCTTGTGTCAGTGGTTCGAATCCACTTCGAGTTCTAAACCTGACCTAATTTCCAACATTTCCTACTCGAACATATGCTGACATGATACCATGGCTTTTGTATCTTAACCCATTAAATACAATCATACTTAGTCAATGGACCATTCGACTATTGAGGACTAAAAACTCATTATGAGCCAGCACAGAAGCATCAATCCAAAAATAGTATCTCATATGCCCTAGATCCATCTAGTTACATTGAGCCAAGCATCTTTGATCCCTCAAAGAGCAAGTTTTACTCCTTTAATCATGCAATGTATTTATATCCAATCCGCATCCCATATAGAGCGATATAAGTTGTCGATAGTGAATATAAAGCATAAGTGCAATTCTAGACAATCTTCCTTTCATCCCCATGCTACTTAATTCGAAGTCAATCGCTTTTTTGGACATGCTCTTCAAAGTCAAATCATCCATGGTTGCAAGCAACATACCAAAGTAGCTAGCATTGACTTCTTACTTCATGACATAGTTTGAAAGTTACTAAGGGTATAATACAAATGTCAAAATTTAAAGCATATTCAGGGCTGGCTGGACCATAAGGCCAGCCAAGCATAGGCTTTAAGACTCCAAATTTGGGAACACCCAATTTTTTATATATAATGTAATAAGCCCCTGTAATTTATTATTTATTTTTTAAATAAAAAGGACCAAAATAAAACAAAACAAAAGGGTCTAAACTTTATCTTACAAAAAAAAAAAAAGAATAATAAAAAATAAAATTTGCAACTTACTTATAGATGAGTTATAATGGAAGTGAATGATTACTTCGTTGATTGTAGAGATATTCCTTTACTTGGATAACTATAAATAAAGTAATAATGCATAGCATTTTCCAACCTTTCCTTTACTCGTGTCTCTCTCTCTCTCTCTCTCTCTCAAATTTGCATGCATTTCTTATAGAATATTATTAACAATACCTGGTAATAGTTGCTTCTGCATAAAGAAGTTTTTCAAAATTAAAATTAATAAAATCTTACGTTAGATCAACTATGTTACAAGAAAGATTAAGTGGATTAGCTATATTATCAATTGAAAAAGATTTGTTAGCAAAACTTAAATATAAAGATTTAATTAATATTTTTGCATCTAAAAAAGCTAGAAAAATAAATTTTCAATAAAAAATTTATGAAAAAAATTATTATATAAAAGGCCTCATTTTTAATTATTACTTTAGGCCACAAATTATCTAAAGTTGGCCCTGAGCATATTTTGACCTATTTGAACTCACACGATGTGGAAAACAAGAATCCTTTCACTTACCTCACTAATTGGTCACCAGGAACATGTAGTATGAATACATGCTACCATGGAGTTACTCTTTCAAAGAGTGATGTGGTTCTCCAAACACTATACAGATCTTGGTTCAGTTACTAACTAGAACACATCGCTTTTCAAGTGCCTAACTTGATTTCTTTATTTGACTACTATAAAAGCGCTAAAAAGAGATCTCACATTTGGCTATCGTCTACAGGCACATCACGAAAAGTATAAATTCATATCCATGGTCGGTGAGGTAACAACACCTCATGTGACAACCCCACTACTCTTCCTGACCAGATAGACTTGATGATGATAAATTTCAGTTTGTCCATGTTGATTGTGAGAATTCGAAACCATCCAAATCCATGAGAACGACTACTCTTCCTGACCAAATAGACTTGATGATGTAGGAACTCGTCCAATTGGGTGTGAATTTGCCCCTAGGATCGTGGATAGCAGATCGATTGTCCTTCAACACTAAATTTTCTTTTCTCAGAATCTGGGATTTGACGCTCTTTTTGACCTCCATTGGCTTGAGAAAAGATACGGTTTGAATATTTGATCACATCCAACCTTATTGCCCCTAGTTTTAGGGTTGTTTCCAATTTGGCTATACAAGCCTTATACTCTGGTTGATTATTGGACACCAAAGTCAAAGTTTGAAAGCTAGGGGGATCAGGCCTCAGGTTGAGAGGGATTCTATGTTGTACAACCTTAAGATCAATTCTAGACATGTCTTCGTAGGACAACGCAAAAACATTTTTTGAAATCTTTTAACAAAGCGACTAATGACTTGTATTTTTCTAAAGACCATGTAGAACCAATCTAGACCAAACGGGGATCCTTCTCAGTACCAACATTAACAGAAATGGTCTCATCCATCAAGGGCTTAGCACGCCTCTCTTCCTCTCAATTGATAAAATTTTGCAAAGCTCGAGGAATTTCCTCTTCCTTTTCATTGAAGTTTTGATTTTTTTTTTTTTTTTTGAAATTTTGGTCAATGCAATAAACTAAAGACACTGAGAAGTAGGCGGAATCTACGACACTTTTATTCAAAAAAAACTCTAACTCAGTGATGATAACAGACTCAAAAGAAAATGACAAAGAAGACCTAGATAGGACAGAGATGTCTAGGTTAGCACTCCCGAAATCAATAGATTTTGGCTGACTAGACTAACTTCAGTCTGACTTTGACTCCATAGACTCGATGGAATTAGATTCGGACTTAACATTGTAGATACCCCATTTTTGACCGTCCTTAAGACTTGGACGTCATCGTTTGAACACTCGATGATCATCCATGCTCGTGTTCGTTTTGAGTTCCCGAAGGTCTCGGTTACGCGCCTTGCCTTAGTATCTCTCAACTTGACTGTTTTGTGCTTGGTTGTGGACCAAGGACTTGTGATTTTTGCACCTGAGGGTAGGAAGTGGCTTGTTGGCTGCTCTTCAACCCACCGGCCATGGCCTGAGACCACCGACCTTGTTTTCTTGCCACCGGCCAAATGTATTGGTCGATCGGCACTGTATTTGGTCGGCCGGCCATTGTTTTGGTTGATCGGCCACATTTTCTGGCTGAGGCCTTTTCTTTGCCTTTTTCAGGCATTATGCATGCCGGCTGTGCCAGCTGGTGAGCACAGACTCTGCCCTCCATGCACGTGTATGGAGGGATTTGAACCAATACTTAGCTTCCCTTGGAAGCTTGGAATTGAATTTCCTATAAGAGGAGGGCCTTCCCTCCCTTTCCAGAGGTTCAGCAATCTGATATATGAGATATATATCACTCTTTCTCTATATCTCCTCTCTCTCTATATTTGTGTGTGTAATAGTGTTCTAAAGGGTGTTTTTGTTCATATTTTTGCACTAAGGCACCTAGTGTTACACTATCCTTTAGTTACTGAGGTGCTAAGGAATTGTTTTCAGAGTTTTTGGTTTGGTTTTGATCAAAAGGAGGTGCTAGAGTTGGTGTTCTTGAGGTGTTCTTCAAGGGTGAGAAACTACTCTTTTATTCCCCATTTTGCTTAAGCTTTTAGCAATACTTGCATGCTGTTTTAAGCTTAGTGTCTCACATAAAAAAGTTCTGTATTTTCATGCTTGAGATGTTTCATTAGGGTCACTTTTGTGTTGGGGGTTGTCTACCCCCCCTTAGGCCTTGTTTGGCCTCATTTTGTGCCTCTTTCTTTTGAGCTTTGGTATCATCTTGTTTTAATCTTCTCACCACTGAAATCTAGGGGATTTTTAGTGGTGGAGAAGTGGTTTTGAGGTCTTGAATAGGAGAGGGACACCCCTCTCCCTTTGTGTTTCATTTGCTAGCATAAATGGCTCATAACATTTGCATGTTTGCTTAGCATGTCTTGGTTCTATTTCAGCATTTTTTAGGGGTTTTTAGGACCTGCCTTAACTCTATTCCATGTTGGTTTGATGGCATCTTGCATACTTCACATACTTGTAGAGTAATCTTGCATGTTTGCATAGCATGCATCTTGTGTTTGGGCTATCATGCTTGCATGTTTTGACTTAACTTTGAGAAGTTTTTAGCCTTGTTTTATCATGCTTAAGCTCTGTTTGGTGTTGTCTTAGCCATGTTTGCCATGCTTTGTATAGCCACCATATATTCTAGCTTGTTAACTTTGGGTGTGTGAGTCGTTAGCATGTTTTATTTGGGCTATTTCTGTGATTTGGCATCACTTGTCATGATATTTTAGTCCATGTTCCATGCTTGTATGCTTGCATTTGCCATCCTTTCAATGCTTTGAAGAATTATTGTCTTATGCTCCATGTTTGGACCATTGTATGTGCCCCAATGATTAGGTCTTTGGGAGGCCTTCTCATTGGGTTTTGGGGCTTATTTTGATGTATTATAACTCTGATTTTATTGGCCTAATTCATGCCATGATTGGTTGTAGTAGGTGTAGTGCATTTGCCCTTTTAGGCCTTGTTATGTGCTCGCTTTTATAGCATGTTTTGGCCTCATCCCATGCGTGTTCTAGCCTTGTTTTGGTCTGCCTTGGGATTGTTTTGGGTTATCTTGGCCCTTGGGGGCTTGGTTGACATGGCCATGGTGTAAGTCCTTTGGCTAGCTTTGAGCTTTAAGTCCATTAGCATGCTATGCTTGTCTTGTTTAGTCGATTTGGCATCATTTCTCATGTGATTTCAGAGCTTATCACATTGTTACACTCTCATGTTTACCATGCCTTGCTCATGTTTGAGGATTGTGCATTATTGCCTAGCTTGTGGACCAATATGTGTGCATGTGTGCCTTGCCTTTTGGTGCCTTAGTTTTGGTGTTTTGGTCGCTGATTTTGGACATGACCGAGGTCTGTCCATCTTTAGTTTAAGTCTATTCACCACATTGTTCAATATTGCATGCTTGTCCGTCTTTGCATGCCACACATGTTTGTATATCTAGTTTGCACCTTGCATGTTTGTTAGGTTACATCTTGTCATATGTTAAATTAGGTTGCATTACATTTGGCATGTTTGCTACCTCAACCGCGTTTGCATGTTCAAGTCACATTGCATTTTGGTATGCTTATGTTGTATTGCATTACGTTTCCATGTTGCATTGTACTTAGCATATTTGCATTGCATTGTGTTTGGTTTGGGGTGTCAAACCAAGCACGAGGAGCGAGGAACGTTCGTACCTAAAGTGACGAAACGTGCCTCAACCCTCGACGCTCTTGATCAAGCATGATAGAGTTCTAGGCGTTCATTTTTTTTTGTTGCATTCATTCCATATTGATTCGCACACTTGGCACCTTTGGCCATCACGCATTGAAATGCGCGATTGATGGCTCGAGGGTCGAGAGCCATACTCTCTTGAGTTCATAGTATGATAGGGAGGGTGGTCGTGCACACATTGTCTTGTAAACGCCTTGCCATGCACTGTCTGTCCTCTGCTGTAGCAAAAATAGTATTCTGCAGGAAGGGATGATCGGCCGGCCATCTTCAGTGCCGGCCAGCTAACTTAACCTGGTTGAGAGCTCCACTTTTGGTCGATTATCATCTTCCCATGGCCGGTGGCTTCATCTCTTGGCCGGTGACCTCCCACAGTGCTCAGGGAGTGGTTCAGAAGCTTCCCAAGGATTTTCACAATTTTCAGAAATGCAAAGCAGTGTAAACAGAGGCAACATGTGGCATGGCAACGGGTTTCCAAGTGAGGCGACCGAGCATGCATCATTCAACCATCTCGAGGCGGAGCTGCGACGGCCTCTTTAGTTTCACACTTAGATTGTTTTGTAATTAATTTGTGAATTAATTAAGGGTTTGTAATAATTAATTAGCTAGGTTAGTTGATTTATTATTCGGTTTGTATTATTTATTCGGACCCTCCGTCGAGAGGGCAAATTTGTAATAAGTGTGCGTGCGTGTGTGAATGTCTTCCAACCCCACGTCTTTCTCCCTTTTACTTACCTGCTTTTGATGGTTAGTTTTAGGTCATGTTTCGATTAGCATACCTTATGTTAGCATGTTTGCATACATTTATTCGTATTGCACGCACCAGGCTCGGCGCATCATACTAATTGCATAGCATTTGAATTCCAACTTGAATACGTGTATCGAGTTGCCGCATTTCACATGCAATTCTTAGAATAGCCAAGCCTATTTTAGTTGCATTTTGCATGTGTTGCATTAGCCATCTTAATATGAACTAGGATCATGCATGATTCCTAACTAGTTTCTTGTTTTGGCTCGGAGTACTATGTAAGTTTTTACGCTTTAGCATCTTACATGAGTGTAAGTGTTGCCATGATAGCATGCTTGCCATGAGGCTATCTGCTTATGTGATATAACTGCCTGAATGCCTGTGGGTGAAGGTTGGATTGCCTGAATTGAAATGATTCGTTGAAATCCGTGTTTTAGCCTACTTGTGAGTAGCAAACTCTAAACCATTTCCAAACAAACGGATATGTGATGCTTTGTTCCAAATTAGGCGATCTAGTCTATACTTGTGTGTTGTGCGCATCACATAGTAATTCTAGCTAATTAACCGGAATAAGAACACATATGTCTTCAAAACAAAATATCATGTTTAGTAGTGGCCGATCTTTGATCAGGCGAGCGGGGATGCTCATAGCTGACCTTCCCCAATTGTACCTAAGTTCCTGAGCCAAGGCAACTTTGGTGATGACAGACACGTGGCCTTAGGCACGAGTCAGGATTTCCTAAATTTTCCCAAAAATAAAATATTTAGGTAGCGACTTTGTATCTGGCAAAGCAGTCCATGTTCGGCACTTCTTTCTTAAAAATCAGTTTTCCAAAACGATTTGTCGGATTTGGACTCTTTGGTGATTTATTAGTCTTGCATTGCACTTTGCAAGATCAGATTAAGAACCGTGACACAAATGAGTCTGAACTGTGGAAAAGCATAGGCCCTCGGGGTGAGTCCACAAACATCCGATTCAGAACTTGAAATGAAACCTTTCTCGAATTGCCAGCTTAAGTGCGGGCCATCCACCGCGTTCAAAATAAAGCTCGTGCAATTAATAGGTGGTCATTCCCTGATCACAGAAACAGTCTCATATCCCACAAGTTCTAGGGATTCACGCTGGTAGACTTTGTGGGATATCAAACTTTTCTAAAGCTATGGTGCTATAATTGCTTAGAAAATAGAAAAGAAAACATAAAAGAAAACAAAATCAAGACCCCTAATCAGAATTCCAGCAGTACTTCGGCTCAATTTGCACAACTAATCATGTCTGCCCCACCGAAAAATTAAACTCAACCTTACAAACTAATACGCCTAAATCACTGATTCGAATTTGAGAACCTCTATAAAGATTTTCATTCATAGCACATAGTAGAAAAGAGAACAAACACCTCTATGGGGGGTATGGTTACCTTATCCTAGCTTTGAAATGATCTAGAGCTTCACTATTTAAACAAGTGGTATCATACATCCTAGAAATGAGAAAGCATCTTGTTCTAAGTTGGGTAGGTGCTATAGCTCACTATATGTACAAGGTCAGCTCTACTCTAGGGGTTTAAGTCAAGGTGACGTCATGAAAAAGCCCTTTGGTTAATGACCAGTTAAGATCCTAAAAAGTCAGAAGAGTCAATATAACCTCTCTTTGAAGTCCGATAACCTTAGATAGCGATGCTATGTTTTTGATAGATCTTAAAAAGTATTAACACAAGGTCACAAAAATAACACGGAGATGGGTATAGTGTCACAAAAAGCTTGCTTGTGCTCCCACCAGTATCTAGACAACATAAGGACTTTAAGTGCACCAATGCATGCACTGTAGTGAACATATAATCGGAAATAAAAGTCATATCATGGAGTTTGAGTCAAGGTTTCATAATATCCCCAGTAGAGTTGCTAGAAACTGTAACATCGCCTGGAGGTACCCGTGCACGTTAAGTAGTTTGGACCCTCGATTTCTTTGATCTAGTCTTACAAGTGTAATGTGGAATATAGATGCGAGTCCAAATCTGGCAACTTTTATAGTAAGTTCATTTTATTGCAAAACCTTTACCAGAAATGGACTGTGTCATTAGATCTCATAGTCGCCACCTAATATTTTGGAAAAATTATGAAATCTGTGACTTATGCTAAGGCCACTATTTGTCGTAACCAAGAATGCTTGGCTCGAAACCTTAGGTATGAGAGGGGAATGTTATTAATTAAGCACCCTCGCTCACCCTATCAAAAGATCGGCCTCTACTAAACCATGATATGAGTTTTATTTCCTTTATATATTCATATTCCGATTCTTTAATAAATCCTAAAAATTACTATGTGAAAACAAACAAGTATAGACCGTGTCAATCATTTTGGAACAACTTGATTTCATGTATTTTGAAAGAATTTGAATAATGTACAACTCAAAGAAATTGAATTTATAAACATGAAAATCGACATCATTCCAAATTAAGCGACATAACCTCCATCCACCGGCATTCATATAGTTATATCAAGTAAGCAAGTAGCCTTATCGTAAGATACTAAACATAGTAAGAAAAACACACACAAGCAGGATGCTAAAGCTTAAAAACTTACATATTTACACATCCTATGAATAGCTACAAAACAAAGTTAGCGAAATATGCATGATCTTATACACAAAATTCTAATGCAATTCACTCATGAAATGCAACTAAAGATTCGATTTCCAATATATGACATGTGAATCATCTCAAGACATGAGGCAGTACACAAAATCACATACGAATTGATTAAACCCATAAATGCAAATGAGCCGAATCTAGATGCATGAAATATGGATGTAGAACATGGATTTGATAAAAAGGAAAATATGATTCCATGAACAAATATGTGACGCGAGTAAATAAAAGGGATAGAAAGAAATGGGATTGGAAGACATACATAGAAATAGGTAGAAAGAAGCGGGGGTTGAGAATTATTACAACACTTAATAATCACAAAACCCAAAAAAAAGGAAAGATGTGGGATTAGGAGATTATTACAACATGAACCGAAACAAACAAATTATACGAATAAGATAAAAAAATAAAAATAAAAAAGTTACTATTCATTCACTGATTATTGTTCATCCGGTGGAGCACTATTTATCTACCAGAAATTATTCTGTTCGTTGTTGACTGCTTTGTTTTGCCTGAGAAATCTTATTTTGCAGGAGCATTATTCATCCAGCAGTGTAATATTCATCCCCTGCAGTACTATTCATCACAGCATGTACTATTCACCCTCCTTGTTCATTACTCATTTTATCAGACATTTTTTCATCCACGGTTACTATTCATCGCCAGAGGTACTATTCATCGTCGGGTTACTATTCATCATTGGAGGATACTATTCACCATCGGAGATTACTATTTATCACTGGCCACTATTCATCCGGCAGGGTCACATTTTTAATAAATTAGGTGGTTTTGACCAACCGTTTAAAGAAGTAAATTACAATAGTTTATTTAGGCAGTGTGGTACTGACCTTTCAAAGCAGTAAATTACAACAGTTTATTTAAAGCAATAAATTAAAACAGTTTATATACTACAGTAAATATCACATATTTAAAACAATAAAGAAAATACAAGAAAATAAATGTGAAGATTGCAAAAATTCACCTTTGGAAGAAATGGTGGATTTTTTGATTTATCAAACTTTTTTCTTTACACCCTCATGATTATGGTGTATGCTTTAGAATCTCAGCAAGAAGTTTTGAGTTTTAGCTTTAGTGGAATTTTGGGTGGTGTATATTAGTGGAATATCAATGAAAGGTAAGAAGTTTATATCTCACTTTGTATTTTCTCTCACTTTTGACAAAATAAACTTTCTTCTGATCAAAACTGAGACCTCTCTCCTCATAGTTCTAATAGTCTTCTAAATGCCAAGAGCTAAGACCCCTTCATGTTTTGAAGAGTAAATTTTGTTCAATTTTGAAAAGCCTAAACTTTTTCATCTTTTGAAGAGCCAATTTTGAAAAGCCAATACCCTTTCCTTTTTTGAAAAGCCAATTTTGAAGAGTCAAAACCCATTCATTTTTTGAAGAGCCAATTTTCCCAAAAACTACTAAAGTTTTTGGACAAGAAAAAATGTAGAAAAAGATTTTTGAATAGGTCTAAAATAATTTGGCCAAAATGGGTGTAAGGTTGGAATTAAAGCTTAAATCTGACTTTTCTGCTGAGAAATTAATAAAATAGTATATTTCAATTTTCATCATTGAGTGATCAAAAGAAAGCACCCAAGTCTTTAGACTGGTCAAAATGGGGTGTCTACAGAGAGAAATGGAGGAGAAAATAGAGGAGCTCAAGAAATTCAACCAAAAACCAACCAAAAGTTGTTGTAAGGTGAGATTTCTATCCTAAATCTTGTAGTAAACTCATTTAACATCATGAATCATGAAAAAGTTAGGATGAAAATAGGTTAAGAACAAGGAAGTTAGCTAGATGAAGAATTAGGAAAGGAACTTAGGATTTATAATATTTTGAACTAGTTCTAGGAGATTTGGATGTTTTTATGCTATTATCCCTATGAGTCCTCTTGATTTCCTATATTGTTGAGAATTAATTCTTGAGTTTTGAAGAGAAAAAAAGAAAGAGTTTGCATAAAGTTTTAAAACCATGAAAGTTTCCTTTTGAACTTGAATCATGATTTGTACTTTGAAAAAAAATAAAGATTTGATGCATTTGATTTAAGAAACAATTCTTTTGCCATGTTTAGTATCCTTTATGCATGTTTGGGAGTTGAAAAATTGATAAGAACCAACCATAGGAGCCTTGGAACAACCTGCAAAACTGAGCAGATTTCAAATAGCAGCCATCTATTCACCGCCGCTCGAGCGATGAGAAGACCGCTGAAGTGGACACAACAAGCATCCAGAAGTTTGTATTTTTGCAGACTTGCATATTTGTGTAAGTCAGTTAAATTGCTTGAGCGGTAAGAATACCGCTCGAGCATACTTTTGTAGCACCCAACATCTTATTTTGCAAGCCTATAGATTATGGGAGAACCCATTCACTACTAAAGTGGTGAAGTAACCGCTCGAGCGGACTGATCAAATTCAGTACATTTTCACACTTTGTTCCACTTGTTTTCCTTCATTTCTTGGGGCACTTTTAGGCATGTTTTGGCACCTAAACACAAGGATAACATAATTAGAAACCCACCTGAAACATGTTTGAAACATGCTTATATTCTCTACTAATCATTTCCTTGTCCCTTCTGACCTGTCACGTTGGTCGAAAGTCTATGTTCTAGCTTGCCTTGTTCATGGTGAGGCTATTCTGTTCCAACGGGGAGGGATTATCGTAATAAATGCTGCAGGGAACTTCATTAATGGCTGATGTGTGGTGCAATAACTTTGCAGGATCTTTGTCTGCTGATATGGTTGGTTCTACTCTTGACAGCTGTTTGGATGTCATTGGTTCTTAATGCCATGTTGAGCTCCAGCACTATTGGGCTTTAGTGTTTGAATTATGTATTGGGCTCTAAGTGATGGGCTAAACGCTTCTATAGGCCCACCTATGTCAGTAGTCCCCCATTTCCAAGTGTAGCTTTAGTCCAGTAAAGGGAATAAGGAAAAAAATAGGGGTTGTGAGAGGTCAACGGAGAGAAGACCGTATGGGAGTTGGGCCGATCGCGAAGGGTGACCGGGTGAGAATGTCGACCGCGAGGAGGGGCGACTGCGAAGGGTGGCCGAGCGGGGAGACCGACTGCGAGGAGGACCGACCTCAAAGGGTGGCCGAGCGAAAAGGCCAACTACGAGGAGGACCGACCGCGAAGGGTGGCCGAACGAGAAGGCTGACTGCGAGGAAGACCGACCGCGAAGGGTAGCCAAGTGAGAAGGGGAAGTGGCAGTGCGCGGGGCTCTAGAAGTGACAGGGCATGTGGTGATGTGAAGTAGAACAGACTGGGTAGGGGAAGGGGGCCGTGGATCCTGGGCGTACACGTGGTAGAATCCCGCAATGGAGGAGGTAAGGCGTTGAGCAAGAAACGAAGAGATAGGGTTAATATTGGGCGTGGAAAAGATGGGTTTGGGAAAAAATTTTTTAAAAAATTTCAAACTGGCAAAATTTAATTTTGACCCTTGGAATATAGGGAAACCGTAGGCGTTTGGGGTTATTCATTTTACATACCTTTTTGGAAAAAACCAAAACGTCCCAGAAGTAAACTCGTTTATTTCGAGTGATACACCGCTGCAACACTTCGTGAACTACTTTGGACCAGCGTCTGAAGCTATACGCAGGCATACAGGAGAGATGGCTTGAGATGGGGTGCCAACCATGAGGCTAGATGCTTTGGGGGACGACGACGCAGTGGAGTTGGCGTAGCAATACAAGGTGGAGAAACGGGGAGGAGGTGAGGGGGAACCGGCAGGGCGACCCCGCTCGTCGACACTAATAGCGGCGGTGAAGCCAATCAGTCAAGTAGGGCCGGACCACTAGCACATGAAGGTTGACAAATATACATTTACAGTGGGGGAATTGGAGGAGATGCGCGAGAAGTATCAAATTCCCGCGGAGATAAAGTTAAAATTGCCGACGTCAAAGAAGAGGTCGTCTGATGCCCGACCAGGGGAGTTTGCCGTCTACGAAGAGGCGTTAAAGGGGGGTTTGAGGTTGCCGCTCCCACGGATAGTAGTGGATGTGCTAAATCGGCTGGAGGTGGCTCCAGGGCAACTGATGCCCAATGCATGGAAAATTTTATTGGCCTGCGCGAGTGCGTGGCCGCAAGCGAACGAGGGAGCTGCAATGACGGTGGATTAGGGCTATCAATGGATCGGATTTAATCCGAATCTGACCCGAATCTGATCCGACAATCCGAATCCATTTACAAAAAAATTCGATCCGATAATCCAATAATCCAAATCCGTTTAATTCGTTTATTAAACGGATTGAATATGCAAAAATCCGATCCGATAATCCGATCCGATAATCCGATCCGATTATTCTCAATTTGAATGAAAAAAACACAAAATGAAAAAATCGAATTATATAAAATTATAGCTCAATAAATAAATAAATGGATCGGATCGGATTATCGGATCGGATATCCGAAATCATCGGATTTGGATTCAGATATCTATAATCTGATATGGACTAAACGGATTCGGATCGGATTCGGGTTTGCCTTAATCGGATTCGGATTCAGATTTTGATAGATCCGATCCGAATCCGATCCACTTATAGGCCTACGGTGGATGAGTTTTTTACGTGCTACAAGGCTTCGGGCCAGCAAGAAACTTGGGTCACTTTACAGACGGCGGCAGGGAAGGGTCTGGTGGCGGGGTTGCCATCGTCAGTGAAGGGGTGGAGGCCACGGTGGTTTTACATGTCAACAAACGGGGGAGTGGGAGTGCAAACAGTATCGAAGGTGCCGACCAAGTCAGTGGAGCCAAGGTTGGAGGCGGAGGCAGAGGGGAAGGTGAAAAAGGTGAAGGCGTGGAGGGAGAAGGAGGGCGCCAAGTGGGACGACCTTGTTCAGCCCTCAGCCTTATTTACCTCAAGGCTAGGGCCCCAGCCTTATTTGCCTGAAGGCTAGGGCCCCAGCCGACCGGCGGGGACCTTGCGTCGGCGGAATTGGAGGCAAGGAGGAAGATGCAAGAGGCGGAGGATAGAATAACCTTCGCCTAAACCAATTATGAGGGAGCGAATTCGACTGCGCCCCAAGCCGCTAGGGGATAAGGACTTGGGCAGTTTTGAGCCGCTACCGCCTCCAGTGGATCCACTGAAGGAAAAAGGCAAGGAGGAGGTGGAGGCTATTTTAAAGAAGAAGAGGAAGAAGCGGGCGAAGAAAAGGGATGGAGGGCCAGTGTTGAAAGGGATGAAGGCCCAGTGTTGAAAAGGATGAAGGAGGAGATGGCCCCAGAGGTGAAGAGTGGCACAATTGGGTCCGAACAGGGGGCAGAGCAACTGCCCAAGGGGGGTCCTGCGCCTCAAGGAGAAGGAGGGGAGGCCAGGTTGAAGACCGTCATATACCATGTGCGAGCAGCTTTTGGTCGATTAGTGGGAGAAGGAGGCGAAGCCAAGACTGCCACAGACTGGCTCTTGGGGGTAATGGAGGATGTGGCCGTGCGCTTGATGGCGAGTTTTACAGAGGTCGAACTGCTAAGGGGACTTTTCTCGGCCCAGATGGAGGCGACGACTTTAGAAGGGGCCTTGCTGAGCAAAACGGCGCGTGCAAAAGGGGAGGTAAAGCCACTGAAGGCCCAGCTGGGGGAGGTGAAGGCACAAATGGAGAGTTTAAGGGCAGAGATAGGGGGTTAGAGAAAAACCGCGCGAAGTGCGTGTGCTAGGGGGCTGGAGTATGCTCGGAAGGCAAAGCAGATGGAAGTGCTGGCGATGGTACAAGGCCATGTGGCAGAGCGTGCTAGTGCTGAGCTCCATACGATCAAGTTGGAGTTGGAAACGGAACGCCGCAAGGTGGTATCGTTGGAGTTCGAGCAGGCGGGCGAGAAAAATCAACTAGAGTTGGTTCGATAAGCCTGCGTCACCACCAACGAGAGGTGGGACGAGGCAATGACCAGTAATGAAGATCTGCGAGCTCAGTCCTTGAAGGAAAAGGAAGAAGTAGATCAGCGGATCATTGAATTGGAGAAGGCTCTGACGGAGGAAAGAGCCAGACTGGCGGGTGAGAGAGCGGCGTACCCCGACCTGTGTAAGGCGGTGGTGGAGCAATTCAAAGAGTTTGCCGAATTCCAGATAGCCATCGATGCCACAGTTATTAGGAGCTTGGCGAGGAAGGGGGACGGTGGGTTGAGCCGTCGGGAGAGGCCACTGGAAGTAGGAGTGAAGAGGAAGTGATCCAGAGCTTCCAGCGATCAGACTTCTATAAGCATGAGGTGGTGGAATTCTGGGACAACAGCTGGAAGACCTTTAAGCATAGAGAGGAGGAGGTGTTCCCAGATGTGGACTTCAGCCGCGTGAAGATAGACGAAGACGACATTGCCCAGACCCCCTTAGACGAGGGGTTGAGGAGGAGGACCTGATCTTTAGTGAGGAGAAGTGATCTATGTAGAAAAGTGTACTTTTGTTGTGTTTTTTTGTGTTTGTTTGTTTGTTTTTGTTTTTTTGTGTTTGTAATTTCTGCAGCAAGTTGTATGTAACCGTTAATTTTGTGAATAAAACACCGAGTTTTCTATTGTATCATTATTGTCCTTATGTCTTATGGGTTGTAAATTTGAAAATAATGAAAATGGCAGAGTAGAATTTAATGAAGAATGGTTGCAAGAGTAAGACGTGTGTATGAATTGTGAAACTTGCTAGTAGGTTGTGATGTAAAAAGTTCACAAATGGGCAGCCAGTATGACTTGTGAGAAAACTATGGTGCCCAAAATGTCAAAAGTGAGCGTGCATGAGAATGTTAAGAGTGTCGGAAATGAAAAAGAAGCTTGGACAACTATGGGCTTGGATTTTAAATGAATTAGAAATGCAAAGTTAAAATTGAAAAGAATGTTAAAAGACGTCGTAATATGGACCTAGATTTGAACTGATTATGGCAACCATGCTGTAACATGAAATTACGAAAATGGACCAGTTGACCTCTTCATTCGTGCTCAGTCTGGCTGAGGCTTTAATTAGCTTAGTCTGGCTGAGCCCCTCGTGCTCAATTTGGCTGAGGCTTTAAGTAACTCAGTCTGGCTGAGCCCTTCGTGCTTAGTCTGGCTGAGGCTTTAAGTAACTCAGTCTGGCTGAGCCCCTCGTGCTCAGTTTGGCTGAGGCTTTAAGTAACTCAGTCTGGCTGAGCCCTTCGTGCTAAGTCTGGCTGAGGCTTTAAGTAATTCAGTCTGGCTGAGCCCTTCGTGCTCAGTCTGGTTGAGGCTTTAAGTAACTCAGTTTGGCTGAGCCCTTCGTGCTCAGTTTGGCTGAGGTTTTAAGTAACTCAGTCTAGCTGAGTCCTTCATGCTCAGTCTGGCTGAGGCTTTAAGTAACTCAGTCTGGCTGAGCCCTTCGTGCTCAGTCTGGCTGAGGCTTTAAGTAACTCAATTTAGCAAGGTGTTATTGAAATACCACGTAGATAACTGAGAGCTAAGATCGTTGTCATTTAAGGCGTAGCCCATTGATCACAAATTTACACCATGTGTGAAAAGGACAAAAACAACCATGTGTGTAGATTGTCAAAAAAGAACATATAACAATTGATTAATATAGAGATGGGACATGGCATTTTACTAAAAATAACGCTTCAAGTGCTCGGCGTTCCACGGGTGTGGGAGGTCTCGGCCTTTCATGTCCTGAAGTCGATAAGTGCTCGGTTGTAGCCTGGCCTTAACAACGTAAGGTCCTTCCCACTTGGCTGCAAGCTTGCCCTCGACCGGATTTTTGGTGGCAAGAGTGGCTTCGTGCAAAACTAGGTCCCCTACGACGAATTCCCTCGGCCGGTCTTTGCGGTTGTAGTGCATGCGCATTTTTTGCTGATATGAGGTTCGTCTAATAGCAGAGAACTCTCGGAGATCTTCGATCTGATCTAAGTCAGGCCGACGCAATTCTTCAGTTTGTTCTGGACTCGGGTGTAAAACCCTTGGGGTGGGCAGGCTGATTTCCATTGGGATGACCGCCTCAGCGCTGTATGTTAAGTGAAAGGGGGTCTCCCCAGTGGGAGTTCGGGCTGTAGTGCGGCAGGCCCAGAGTACGTTTGGTAATTCCTCAGCCCAGAGTCCCTTAGCGGCTTCCAACTTAGTTTTGATGATCTTGAGAAGAGAACGGTTGGTAACCTCAACTTGGCCATTGGCTTGGGGATGACCTAGAGAAGAGAAACATGGCTGGATTTGAAGTTTTGCACAAAATTTCTTGAACTTGGCATTATCGAATTACTTGTCATTGTCGGAGACGATAGCTTGAGGGATGCCAAATCGGCATATGATCGACTGCCAGATGAATCTGGTTGTGTTCCGCTCAGTAATTGTGGCGAGGGGTTCCGCCTCGACCGGTGGGCAACAGACCAACTAGGTCGATCCCCCATTTGGCAAATGGGTAGGGACTGCAAAGTGTGATCAGTTCTGTAGGAGGAGCGTGAGGGATGTTGGCAAAGCGCTGGCACTTATCGCACTTACGCATGAATTCAGTGGTATCTTAGTTGAGAGTAGGCCAAAAGTAACCGGTGCGAAGTATTTTATGGGCTAGTGACCTGGCACCCGAATGATTACCACATACACCCTCGTGGCCTTCCCTCATCACGTAGGTCGCTTGAGCAGGATTGAGGCATCTTAGGTATGAGTGCGAAAAGCCACGCTTGTACAAGAGGCCGCTGATAAGAATGTAGTTGGATGACCGGGTCCTGACTTTGGTGGCCTGCTGTTTGTCGTCTGGCAATTCCCCATTTGTCAAAAATAGAAGGATGTCTACCGCCCATGGAATAGGTTCATTTTGGAGGAAGTGGACTTGCTGCTGGTTTGGGGAAATGGCAGGATGGGCTAGGTATTCAAGACGGACGCCATGGCTGAGGTCTGATTGGTCGGCAAAAGCTAATTGAGTCATTTCATCTGCCTTGGAGTTTTTCATTTGAGGGATGTGCTTGATGTGGAAAGTGTTGAAGAGGTGAACAAGGGGGAGTGCAATATCTTTGTAAGCCCGCATTGTGTCTTCTTTGGCCTCGAATTCCCTTGTAATTTGTCCGACGATGAACTGGGAATCGCTAAACACCTGGATATGGCTTACGCCAATGTCTCTGGCTAGGCGGAGACCCGCTATCAATGCCTCATATTCAGCCTCATTATTGCTTGCATCGAACAAGAAACAAAGAGCGCACTCGGGGGCGGTGAGGATGAGACCAACCCCACTGCGTTCTTTGTGGGTTGATCCATCGACATTGAGGGTCCAAGAGTGGGGGTCTTCTGCCTCAGTATTGAATTGCTTGGGCGGGGGGGCCGTGGCTGGGGTGGGGTGAGTGAATTCCAGGATAAAATCAGCGACAACCTGCCCTTTGATCGTTGTTCGAGATCAGTAGGAGATGTCAAATTGGCTGAGCTTGACTGACCATTGCATAAGTCGGTCGGATAACTCTGGTTGTTGCATTATCTTCTTTAAAGGTTGGTCAGTGAGGACGACAATAGGGTGGGCCTGGAAGTAAGGTCAGAGTCGTCTTGAGGCTATGACCAAGGCCAGGGCCATCTTTTCAAGCAGTGGGTTATTTTGTTCTGCTCCCCTGAGAGCCCGACTAATGTAGTAGACCGGACGCTGGATGGAGCAGTCCTCCCTGATGAGGGCTGCACTGATTGCGGTGTTCGATATGGCTAAGTAGAGAAAAAGGGGCTCACTCGTAATCGCCTGAGAAAGTAGGAGGGTTGGCCATGCACTGCTTCAATTACTGAAAGGCTTCTTCGGATTCTGCCGTCCACTCAAAAGCCTGCCGAAGGACTTTGAAAAAGGGAAGGCACTTGTCTATTGCGCGGGAAATAAAACGGTTGAGGGCAACGACTCTGCCCGTAAGCCTTTGAACCTCTCTAATTGTTCTGGGTGACTGCATCTCTATCAGAGCCTTGATCTTTTCGGGGTTAGCCTCGATACCTCGTTGACTGACCATGAAACCCAAGAATTTCCCAGATCCGATACCGAAAGCGCATTTCTCCGGATTCAGCTTCATTTGATACTTACGCAGAGTGTCGAAGGTCTCCCGCAGGTCTGCCAGATGATCAGAGGAGAGTTTGCTCTTGACAAGCATGTCGTCAACGTACACCTCCATGTTCCGACCTATCTGGTGATGAAAAATGACATTGACTAACCGTTGGTAAGTTGCTCCGGCGTTTTTCAGCCCGAATGGCATGACACGATAGTGGTAAGTCCCCCGATCAGTTATGAAGAAGGTGTGTTCTTGGTCTGATGGGTGTATCAAAATTTGATTGTAGCCAGAGAAAGCGTCCATGAAGCTGAGCATTTGATGTTCAGCCGTGGCATCGACAAGTAGATCTATGCGAGGAAGGGGATAACTATCTTTGGGGCAAGCTCAGTTGAGGTCGGAATAATCGACACAGAGTCGCCATTTACCGTTGTTTTTATGGACCAGGACCACATTTGATAGCCATCTGGGGTAGTCCACGTTTTTGATAAACTGTGCCTCAATGAGCTTATCTACTTCAGAAGCAATGAGAGTATTGCATTTCGGGTGAAAGATGCGCTACTTCTAGCGGAAGGGTCGGAAATAGGGCTAAATGTTGAGATGATGAGTGATGAAGGAGGGATCAATACCCAACATATTAGAGTGGGTCCAGGCAAACACGCCATTGTGCTCAATCAGGAGGGCCGTAAGGTCGGCCTTGGCTTGGGAGGATAGTTGGCTACCGATCTTGGCAGTTTTTGTCGGGTTGGTAGGGTCGATGAGGACCTCGACAAGCTCTTCCACTGGTTCCCCTCTGACCAGCTCGTCTTCATCTCTGACGTTGAGTCCTTCAATGATCATAGCCTCCTTCAGCTTGACCTCTTTAAGTGATGCGACGTAACATTCTCTGGCTACTGTCTGTTCTCCCCTCTTAGTGCCGACCCCAAGGTCAGTAGGGAATTTTACGGCTAGGTGGAAAGTGGAGGTGACAGCTTGAAAAGCATTTAGGGCTGTGCGACCGAGGATAATGTTGTAAACAGAGGGACAGTCGACGATGAGGAAAGTGAGCAACTTTGTGGTCTACCACGGGTATTCTCCAATGGTGATGGGAAGACCGATGGAGCCTATAGAGGTCACCCAATCTCCAGTGAAGCCAATCAGTGGTGTTTGGAGAGGGGACAAACTTTTTTCCCCGACCTTGGGCTGGCGATAGGCGTTTAGGAAGATGATGTCTGAAGAGCTACCGTTGTCAATGAGAACCCGTTTGACTTTGTAATTGGAGAGAAGGGCAGAGATAATGAGGGGGTTGTCATGGGGGTAATGGATGCCTATGCAGTTGGCCTCTGTCAAGGTGATGGGCTCCATCCAATGCTTGGGGTGTTTGAAAGGGCGGTCCAATGTGGCAACTTTTTTATCAGAGCCCTGCCTTATTTTTCGGAGTTCTGCCCGTTGAGCCGAGCGAGATGGTCCTCCATAAGCAAGCCCGCCAGCAATAACTCTGATCTCTCTAACCGGGGAGGCAAGGTTGCCTTGTGCCTGGGGTTGCTATGGGGTCTACCATGACCTTGGTTGCTTTGTGCCTGGAGTTGTCGAGGAGGGGTGCGCCGGTGGTTGCTCCTGGTAGGTTCAGTCCTTTGCCTTTACTGAGGACGGGCTGCCATGAACCGACTGAGACGCCCCTGACATATCAAGCCCTCGACCTGGTCTTTGAGGTTAACACACTCCTCAGTATTATGGCCATGGTCCTGATGAAAGCGATAGTATTTGGACTGGCCTTGCCGGTTGGAAGGAGACCGTGACGGTTGGGGCCATTTTAGGGGATAATCTCGTTGGATCTGGTTTAAGACTTGTACCATGGGGAAATTGAGGGGTGTGTATTGTTCGAACCAGCCGGGCATTCAGGTAGGCACCGACCGGTCGGCTCGGGCAACTCGGTCAGTATACTGAGGTGTTTGGTGAGTGTACTAGGTGTTTCTGGTTTTGGAGTCCTTTATCTTCTCTTTGGGGGTTAGGTTTTTGGCTGTAGGATCTTGTCGGGCGGCTAGGGAATCTTCGGCGTTCATGTGTTTTTGGGCTTTGGAAAGTAGGGTTGCCATGGAGGTCGGAGGGTTTTTGGAGAGAGAAAAAAGAAAATCAGATGATCGTAGTTCAGCCATGAAAGCCATGAGAATGACCTTGTCGTCGTTTTCCGTTACCTGCAGGGCCTCGGTGTTGAAGCAGGTGACGAAGCTGCGTAGCGACTCCCCCTCAGTTTGACGAATGTTGAGGAGTTGGGTTGTCAGACGCCGCTGGGGCTGGGCACCAATGAAATGGCTGAGAAAGGAGTCACTTAGGTGCTGGAAAGTAGAGAAAGAGTTTGTCGGTAGTTGACTAAACCAGAGTCGAGCCGACCCTTTAAGCGTTATGGGGAAAGCCTGGCACATGATCTCGTTAGGGAATACATGGAGGACCATGAGGGTCCTGTAAGTTTCCAAATGGTCGATCGGGTCCGTTGTGCCGTCAAAAGAGTTGAGCGAGGGCATTTTGAACTTAAGAGGTAAGGGTTTGTCCTTGATAGAGGCAACGGACAGTGAGTTGGCTGTGGTAGATGGTTTATTCTGTATGTTCTGCATGACTCCTTGAAGTTGGAGTTTCATGGCTCGGAGTTTTGCATCCCAGAGAGGAATGTTGTCACCATCGGAATGCAGCGGAGGCTGGACACGATTGGCCTCTCCCTCGGGGGTGGGTGCCTAGATCGATGGATGTGGGGCCCGAGGTGGTGGGTTCATATCTGGGGGAGAGGGTCACAAGCCTTCCAAGTTGGATGGGTGACGCTATTGGATAGGATGGCTCGGGGTTCGTTCTTGGTTGGGTGGGATATCTTGAGGTGGAGGAGGAGGGCTGGGAAGGTCTCTTTGAAGCAAAGCATTGATTAGGGCTTGGTTTTGCTTGGCTAAGCGGTTGATGCTGTTGGTGAGTTTTGTGAAATACTGCGGTGGGTTGTTTGGGTTAGGAGGGTCGGCTTGGTGGTCGGCAACATTGTGCTGAGAAGCCATGGATCTAGTTGTGACCATCCACCTCGGTGGGTGGCAGGTAGGGGTTATCGGGAAGGGGTCTTCGGCGACAATGAGCACAACTGGCGCACGGAGCAAAAGGTTTCCCACAGACGGCGCCAACTGATGAAACAATGAGTTCCAGACGGAACGAGTCGGCTTGATCCACGCTTCCTAAACTGGTGTCCGAGATGCCGAGCCCCACAGAGAGACCTGCACAAGAGTTCAACGGGGAACGGGGAGTCCCCCAGCGAACCCTCCGACGAGCAAGTTAGAAAAAAAGAGATGGAATGTAGAGATAGATTAGTGATAGAGGAGCTTAACCCTTTGCCTTGTCTTCAAAACTTGCTTATATCCTCTAGTAATCATTTCCTTGTCCTTTCTGACCTGTCACGTTGGCTGAAAGTCTATGTTTTAGCTTGCCTTGTTCGTGGTGAGGCCGTTCTGTTCCGATGGGGAGGGGTTATCGCAATAAATGCTGCAGGGAACTTCATTAATGGTTGATGTGTGGTGCAATAACTTTGCAGGATCTTTGTCAACTGATGTGGTTGGTTCTACTCTTGACAGCTGTCTGGATGTCATTGGTTCTTAATGCCACGTTGAGCTCCAGTACTGTTGGGCTTTAGTGTTTGAATTATGTATTGGGCTCTAAGTGATGGGCCAAATGCTCCTATAGGCCCACCTATGTCAAAGATGATTTCTTGAAATCTATTGGTTATTGGGAATCAAGCCAATAATCTTCTACTAACTGAGCTCTTCAGCCACCTGTTGTGGATTGTGTTCCGTTTTGAAATGCTTTGAGAATGTCATCACTATGTATATGCTTGCAAGTTCGATTTTATTACCATATGCAAATTATATTATGTTCCGAATGAGATTGTGCTTGGTTTTAAATAAAGCTCATCGGTGTTCATTCATTCACCATTTTACTATACTACTATTCACTGGGCTTTAGCTCACCCCTCTCCTTCTATATATATGTAGGTGATGGCGAGGATCCTGTTATGGATGAGAGATCGAGCTAGAAGTCTTTTTCTTTTGTTATTCTACTTTTGGGAGTTAGAGTTTTCAGACGAAGACCTTGTTTTTGAGTTTTGGTTTTTATTAACTGTATATTTGTAAATATTGTACTTTCCTTTCGAATGTTGATCTTGTAAATGTCATATATAAATAAATAAAGTTGCTTGCTGTATCATATGTTCTATGTGCTCTGGATGGATTCTTAGTAATTAATGGACAATGATGTATTTTCGCATAAGCCCTAAAGTTTTAGTCTAACCTTGTTTTGTCTTGTTAGGCCTTTGGTAGTTTGACACTACTGGCCGGTCATAATTACTATCATGTTTTAGGGCAGGATGGGGTCGTGACAAAGTGCCACGTCCCCAACCCACCCCTGAAGGTTAGAGAGGTGACCGGCCAGTAATCTTAGATTACTGAAGCCCTATTCTGACAAATCACAAAATATTTAATAACATAATGGGGCCCTTAAGTGGAAGCATTCAAACAATAATAATTCATTCCATTAAGTAGTGCATAATTGATGTGAAAGAAATGCACACATATCATTACTTAAACTTAACATTATCTACACTAAATGCAAAAGTACAAATATTTACAAACAAAAGTACATGATACATGGACTATTTCAAAAGCTTCCTAAAAGGAGGCAAAGCATAAGCCTCGACTCAGAGGCGCCATTAACCAAATTGCTTCACAAAAGGTTCTTCTATAAGCAAAACTCTAAGGTTGTTCCTTATGCTGATCCCTACATACATATAGAGGAAGGGGGTGAGCTGAAGTCCAATGAGTAAGATCATAATAATGTGGTTAATGAATGAGTTTTAGGTATTCTTAAAACATTCATAACATTTTCATATCACATTTCAGAACTTTTAAAGAAAAATCTCACCAAAATATTCAATGATCAATACATTATGTGGCAAATCCATTAGAGTAGAACAGAACGAATATTTCTAGCCGTAGTAGAACAGAACAACATATCAAGTTGTGAATAGAACATAGATCTTTGTGGGCCAAGGCACAAAAGAACGTCCCCCAATGGGTAAGACTCATACCACAATAGATTTAACAAAATAAGAAATACTCATTCATTCAGAACAAAATACAGTTTTCATAAAACATCTGGTGGGTGGTAGGTAGGGGTTATCGGGAAGGGGTCTTCGGCGACAATGAGCACAACTGGTGCACGGAGCGAAAGGTTTTCCACAGACGGCGCCAACTGATGAAGCAACGAGTTCCAGACGGAACGAGTCAGTTTGATCCACGCTTCCTAAACTGGTGTCCGAGATGACGAGCCCCACGGAGAGACCTGCACAAGAGTTCAACGGGGAACGAGGAGTCCTCCAGCGAACCCTCCAATGAGCAAGTTAGAAAAAAAGAGATGGAATATAGAGATAGATTAGTGGTAGAGGAGCTTAACCCTTTGCTTTGTCTTCAAAACCTGCTTATATCCTCTACTAATTATTTCCTTGTCCCTTCTGACCTGCCATGTTGGCTGAAAGTCTATGTTTTAGCTTGCCTTGTTCGTGGTGAGGTCGTTCTGTTCTGACGGGGAGGGGTTATCGCAATAAATGCCACAGGGAACTTCAGGTTGTCTTGTGCTCGGGGTTGCTGTGGGGGTCTATCATGACCTTGGTTGCCTTGTGCCCGGAGTTGTCGAGGAAGGGTGCGCCGGTGGTTGCTCCTGGTAGGTTTAGTCCTTTGCCTTTGCTGAGGACGGGCTGCCGTGAACCGACTGAGACGCCCCTGACGTATCAAGCCCTCGACCTGGTCTTTGAGGTTAACACACTCCTTAGTATTATGACCGTGGTCCTGGTGAAAACGACAATATTTGGACTGGTCTCGCCGATTGGAAGAAGACCGAGATGGTTGGGGCCATTTCAGGGGGTAGTCTCGCTGGATCCAATTGAGGACTTGTTCCATGGGGGAATTAAGGGGTGTGTATTGTTCGAACCGGCCAGGCGGTCGGGCTGGTGCCGACCGGTCGGCTCTAGAGGGTCGGTCGGTGTACTAAGGTGTTTGGTTATTGTACTGGGTGTTTCTAGTGTCTGACCTAAAAACCTCTGCCTCTCTCTCTAGAGCCTCTCTCCATTGCCCTTTTGTGCATAGAAGTCCATAGAGGTAGAGAAATACTTCTTGTTTGCATATACATCCTTCATCAAAGTTAACCCCCATTGGGCTGAGGTTCTTGGAGGATCATTTTGAGCTTCAAAAGCTGGTCTTAGCTCAGATTTTGGGCTGGTTTTGCAGCTGTGCATCAAGGGTAACATCTCTCTTCCTTTTAGCTTGTTTTCCATACTAGCTTTGCCATAAGTTTTTGAACTGCTTTGAGGCTGTTTTTAGGGTGGTGTTGAACTACAAAAACCCTTTTTTTTCTCTATTTTTCAGTCCTAAAAGTCTTGGTTTGTGCCTTGGTTGGCTAGTGGGTTGTCCTCCCTTTTGTTCTTTGGCTTGTAAAGCCTTTTGTGCCAACTTCCTAAGCTTTTGAAACCAACTTTTTGTGGCCTTTTAACCACTGAAATCCAGAGGATTTTCAGTGGTAAAAAACCCTATTTTGAAGGCCCAAATGGGTGGGTGTTGTCCCCCCTCCTCTGGTCTTCTTTACTTATGTTGATGGTCCTCCAAAAGAGCATGTGTTTCTACTTCTTGGAGGCTTTGTTTAGCATCATTTTTGTGACTTTCCAGACCTGCCATAAATCTGTTTTGGGCTGTCTTGCTCATCTCTTGCTTGCTTATTGCACTTGTAGTGTAAATCCCCTTTGCTAGCCTTGTTAGCCTACCAAAGTAGCATGCTTGTTAAGCATGTATGGGCTCCATTTCAGCATGTTTTTGGTCATTATTTAACATGTCATAACTCTGTCTAAAGTTGGTTCGATAGCCCCTTGCATGTATCATGCACTTGTAGTGCATTTCTATGAAATTGCCTCAACATGCTTTGTGCTTTGAGCACTGTTTTTAGCATGATTTTGGCTTGACCCAAAGAAGATTTTAGCCTTGTTTTACCATGCTTAAGGTCTGCTTGGTATTGTTTTGGTCATGCTTGCATTGTTTTGTATAGCCATGGTTCAACCTAGCTTGTTGGCTTTGAATGTCCAAGTCATTAGTATGCATTGCTAGGACTATTCTTATGATTTGGCATCATTCCATATGATATGTCAGTGCATATTTCATGGTCATACACTTGTATTTGTCACTCTTTCATTGCTTTGAGGAGTTGTTGTTTTGTGCTTCAAGAATGGACCATTGTGCATGCCTTTATGCTTAGGCCTTTAGGATGCCATCTCAGTAGGTTTTTGGGCTCATTTTGACATGTCATAACTCTAATTTTCATTGGTTAAGCCATGCCATGTTTGGTTGTAATAGGTGTAGTGTAACACCCCTTTGTTGGCCTTGCATGCCTCATGTTTTGTATTCACCTTTCTAGCATGTTTTGGCCTCATTCCATTCATGTTCAAGCCTTGTTTTGGTCTACCTTGGGACTGTTTTGGTTCACCTTGGCCCTTTGGGGCTTGGTTGATGTGGCCATGATTCAAATCCTTTGGCTAGCCTTGAGCTTTAAGTCCATTAGCATGCTATGCTTATCCTATGTCCATGATCCGGCATCACTCTTGACATGATTTCAGAGCTTACTTCATTACCATATTATCATGATTGTCCACCCTTTTGCTCATGTTTGGGTGTTGTGTCCTTATGCCTTAATTCTTGGGCCATTGCATGAACATGTTTGTCTCGCATTTCATGTCACCAATTCATTACTTCGACCACTGATTTTGGTATGCTTGAGAGCTACCCATGTTAGTGTAAGTCCATCTCACCATGTTGTTGCATGCTTGTTTCATTTTGCATATTGTTGCATGCTATACATGTTCACATGTTTAGGTTGTAAGCCTATTGCCTATTGCATGCTTGTGTTGCTTTGTTAAGTTCATCATGCATGTATTACATTGGTCTAAGTATACTTCCCTTTGCATGTTATTAAATGTTAGGCTATTGACATGTTGTTGCATGCTCATCCATCTTGCATACTTGTTAAGTTACATGCTTGTTTGCATGCTTGTCATTGCATATTGTTATATGCCAGTTGCCTTGTATAGCATTGTTGCTTGCATGCTCATGTTGCATTAGTTTGCTTGCATGCTTAGGTTGCATAGCATTGTGTGTACATCCCTTGCCTCTTGAATCAATCATGATAGAGGTTGGGGCCCTCATGTGTTTTTGTGCATTTCATTTGATATCAAATTACACACTTGGCGCCTTTGGCCATCATGCATTGAAATGCGTGATTGGTGGCCCGAGGGTCGAGAACCAAACCCCCTTGGGTTCATAGCATGATAGGGAGGGTGGTCGTGCACACATTGTCTTGTAAATTCCTTGCCATGCACTGTCTGTCCTCTGCTACAGCAAAAACAGAGTTCCGTAAGAACAGATGGCCGGTCGGCCCTCTTCAGTGCCGGCCGGTTACCAGAGTCCAGCCGATGGCCCCACTTTTGGTCGGTGACCGGTGACATCCCACAATGCTCAGGGAGTAATTCAAAGGCATCTTAAGGATTTTCACAGTTCTCAGAGGTGCAGAACAGTGCAAATGGAGGCAACATGTGGCATGGCAACAGGTTTCCGAGCGAGGCGAATCAAGCATGCATACATTTGACCCTCTTCCCGAGGCAGCTTTACTGCTTTAGTAGCTTAATTAATTTGTTAATTAATTAAGATTTTGTAATATTTAATTAGCTAGAGTAGTTAATTATTTATTTGGTATGTATTACTCTTTCGGACCCTCCGTCGAGGGGGCGAATTTGTAATAAGTGTGTGTGCGTGTGTGAATGTCTTCCAACCCAACGTCTTTCTCCCTTTTATTTACTAGCTTTTGATGTTTAGTTTAGGGCATGTTTCAATTAGCATACTTATGCTCGCATGCTTGCATCCATTCATTCGTATTGTACGCACCGGGCTCGGGGCATCATGCTAACTGCATTGTATTTCAATTCCTGCTTGAATACATGTATCAAGTTGGAATTCACATGACATTTTAGAATAGCCAAGCCTATCTTAGTTGCATTTTGTATGTGTTGCGTTAGCCATTGCTAACATGAACTAGGATCATGCATTTGATTACTAACTAGTTTCCTGTTTTGGCTCAGAGTACTAGGTAAGCATTTATGCTTTAGCATCTTGCATGTGTGTGAGTGTTAACATGACAGCATGCTTGCCATGAGGCTAATTGCTTATGTGATATAACTGTCTGAATGCCTGTGGGTGAAGGTTGGGTTGCTTGAGTTGGAATAATTCGTCGAAACCCGTGTTTTAGCCTACTTGCGAGTAGCAAACTTCAATCCATTTTCAAAACAAACGGATATGCGATGCTTTGTTACAACTTAGGTAATGCAGTCTATACTTGTATGTTGTGTGCATCACATAGTAATTCTAGGCTAATAAACCGAAATAAGAGCACATATGTTTTCAAACACTCGATATCATGCTTAGTAGTGGCCGATCCTTGATCGGGCAAGCGGGGGTGCTCATGAAATGACCTTCCCCAATCGTACCCAAGTTCCCGAGCCGAAGGCAATGGCATATGCAATGCAATGGCATGGAAAATGATATGATGTATGGGTTCGAAAACCACTTTTTTGTAACCGGGCATAACCCTTGGAATGTGCAGTTGTTAAGGGCATTTATTTGTATTTGACTAATTATGCCACTTGCTATAGATTCATATACTAGGGATGTTGAATGTAGATTCTCATGTGGAATATTCTTTGTAAATCTCTTGATGGTTATGAATACAAATGTTGGAGGTTTGAAAATGATGTTAATATGAGGGGTTAATTATTTTTACGGTTTTCACATCCATTTGATGAATTTAGATTGTATAGAGATGCAATGGCAATTAGCATTCTAATGGATGTTATTCTAGTAATCGGTGAGTATGTGTCAAAATAATCAAGACCTTCTTTTTATCTAAAACCTTTGACGACAAGTCTTGCCTTGTATTTTTCAATTGATCCATCCGCTTTCAATTTTCTTTTGAAAATCCACTTGTACCCAAGAGGTTTACAACCTGGTGGCAAGTCCACTAATTCCCAAGTGTGATTTTGCAAGATGAATTCAACTTCACTGTTGACAACTTCTTTCCATAAAGGAGCTTCAGGACTGGACATAGCCTCTTTAAAAGTTAAAGGCTCATTTTCTAACAAATATGTTAGAAAATCTGGATCAAAAGATTTTGAGGTTCTAGCACGTTTACTACACCTAAGTTCCTCTTCCTCATTTTGATCCAACTCTTGTTCTTGATCATGTTCTTGATCCTGACTAGTAATAGCATCAAAAGATCTTTTATGAGTACTAGTCTCTTGTCCAGTCATCTTTGGAAATACATGTTCAAAGAAAGATGCATTCCGAGATTCAATAATAGTATTTACATGCATTTCGGAATGTTCTAATTTATGAATCAAAAACCGATATGCACTACTATTCTTGGCATAACCAATGAAAATGCAATCAATGGTCTTAGGACCTATTTTAGTCTTTATAGGACTAGGAATAGCCACTTTAGCCAAACACCCCCACATTTTTAAGTATTTGTAGGATGATACTCTTCCATGCCACAATTCATAAGGTGTTTGATTTATTTTATGAACTACTATTCTTAGCATGACCAATGAAAATGAAATCAATGATCTTAGGACCTATCTTAGTCTTTTTAGGACTAGGAATAGCCACTTTAGCCAAACACCCCCACACTTTTAAGTATTTGTAGAATGGTACTCTTCCATGCCACAATTAATAAGGTGTTTGATTCACTTTCTTTCGGGGTACTTTATTAAGTATATAATTAGCAGAAAGTATTGCTTCCCCCCACAAGTTCTGAGGTAATCCAGAACTTATTAACATAGCATTCATCATTTCTTTTAAAGTCCTATTTTTTCTTTCAGCAATTCCATTTTGCTGAGGTGAGTAAGGAGCGGTGGTTTGATTCATATTCACCACCTCTATCACTTCTAAGTTTCTTGATTTTCTTACCAAGTTGATTTTCAACTTCATTCTTATATTGAATGAAAGTTTCCAAAGTTTCATCATTGGTTCGAACTAAATAAACATAACTATATCTAATATAGTCATCTATAAAAGTGATAAAATACTTTTTCCCACCTCTAGTTTGAATCGATTTAAAATCACAAATGTCACTATGAATTAATTCAAGTGGTTCCATACTTCTTTCAATTGAATGAAAAGGAGCTTTAGATAATTTTGCCTCAACGCAAACTTCATATTTATGATTTGAATCAATGTTAAATTTAGGTAAACTTTCCATATTATTTAATCTACGCAAAGATCCATAATTAACATGTCCTAGTCTACCATGCCATAAATTTGAAGACTCAAGCAAGTAAGAAGAAGATGTAGTATTATTAATAACTGAGGGTACAACGGTCATTACATTTAAATTGAAAAGGCCATCAGACATGTAATCTTTTCCTACATACATCCCGTTTTTGGTAAGTACAAACTTGTCACTTTCAAAAACTAGCCTAAACCCATTCTTACTCAACAAAGATCCGGAAACTAAATTCTTGCGAATGTCCGGTACATGCAGCACATTGTTGAGAGTGAGTTCCTTTCAATTTGGGCATACTCTAATTGAGAAATACTTTCCTGTACATTTTTAGAAAGATACAAATTAACATCTACAAGTGTTCTAGCTAGATGATCATCATCTTTGCTAAATTTGTCAAGTATTTTCTCAATGTAATGAGATTGTGACAAAGCAAATGATCTACACAAATTGTAGTAGTACTCCAAACAATTTGTTCGGCGAACCAAACCTGAGTAGCACCAGTGTCTACCCACCATTCTTTAGGATTTCCAAAACCAGAACACTCGGAAACAACTGCAGAAAGATTGATGTCATCGACACCATTGGAAATATTATCCACTTCGGTCATATGGGCTTGAGCAGGCTTCTTGCTTGTTCTTCTTTTGCTTTTGCCTTTGTTACGGCAATCTTTGGCCCGGCGTCCCTCTTTGTCACAGATGTAACATTTGTCATTAAACTTGTACTTTTTATTTTTCCCCCCTTTAGAGCCTTGTGATGAACTTTCTCCAGAAGACTTTTGTTTCTTGGTTTTTGAAGCATGTTCCACCACATTTGCCTTAGACTTCATAGGATTCTTACCAGCCCGCTTTTCAGAATTGCGGTTGTCCTCCTCAATCCTCAAATGTACAATTAACTCGTCCATAGAAATTTCTTTGTGCTTGTGTTTGAGGTAGTTCTTGAATTCCTTCCAGCCTTTTGGTAATTTTTCAATTAAGGCTGCAACTTGGAAGGATTCACTGAGAGACATGCCTTCTGCGTGAATGTCATGCAGAATGAGTTAGAAATCTTGAGCTTGGCTGATCACAGTTTTTGAATCAACCATTACAAAATCCAGGAATCTGCCAACCACAAATTTCTTTGAGCTGGCATCTTCTGTTTTGTACTTTTTCTCCAACGATTCCCAAAGTTTCTTTGCTGTCTTGATTGGACTGTAGACGTTGCATAATGTGTTGTCAAGTCCGTTCAAGACGTAATTCCGGCAAAGGAAATCGGCATGTTTCCAAGCATCAACCGCAGCAACCACTTGCCGGTCGGTTTCATCCTCTTTCAGGATAGGAGCATCTTCATGGAAGAAACGAGCCAGGTTCAGAGTTGTAAGATAGAACAACATTTTCTGTTGCCATCTTTTAAAGTCAGTTCCTAAGAACTTCTCTAGTTTTTCTCCATGATTTATTGGCATTGTCACCACAGGAGAGGGGGTTGGCGTCATTACAGCCACCACAGTAGTACTTGTTTGGACATTAGTTTCAGTAGCTATCAATTCTAATATATAAAACAAAATTATAATTAGAATTTACACTACACAGAAAATTAAACCAAATTCACAGAATTAAATTCCGTAAAAATAAAAGAAACAATAATGTAACTTTTATTTTCCAATTAATTTGAAAATAAAATAAAATTTTATTAATAGTTTTGTGACACTTTCAAATGTCACTAAACTAAGAAAATGTTGTAGTGACAACTATGGACGTAACGCTATTTTGGAGTGAACCGTGTAAATTCTTGTGTTCTTGTGTGTGTATGAGTCTCTGTGTGTGTGTGTGATTTCTCTGATTCATTTTATCTTTCTTGTTCATAATTTTGTGTCTCACTGATGCTAGTTAGGAAGAGACAATTTCCTAACAACTTATAAGTTCTCTATTCTTGACGTATACACCTTCTAAGTCCTTTAACTATTCTATACATCTTTTAAATTTTTATCCTAGCAAATCATATCCATATCTCTAATGCAATGTAAGGTAGTTTAGACAATGTTAGGTGTTTCTTCGTGTCATGTAAGAATGTTTCGTTCTCTAAGTTCAAAAGAAAACTACTTCCTAACTCTTGGTAGTTAACAAGGAAATTTGCGTGCTTAAGGCTTCGTAATTACGATGTCATTTCTAAGTTTTATTTTAAGCATTTCTTTTTTGCAACAAGGTAGCTACTCGGCTTAGGGTATTCAAAGATAAACAGGAATATATCACGTGGCATATTTGGGGTGTTACATACATGACAAGGGTTATCAGTTTTGCACCTGTTGTTGTTGTCGGAACAATCTTCTGTGTAAATAAAATAACTTGAAATAAATTCAAACAAAATAAATAAATAATATACCGGATTTATTTATCGAACCGAATAATAATTAAGACTAAGTCGAGTGTGTGACATTCTGTCCTTAAGACAGATTCGTCCCGCTACGGTACTTACGGTTGACCGGCGTCTATCTCCCAGGATACAATGATCTTCACAAATTGTAGTAGTACTCCAAACAATTTGTTCGGCGAACCAAATCTATGTTCTAACTCTCTGAATTTATTCTTAAATCTAAAATGAAGAATAGTACACTAAAAATAATATGGACAGCAAAAAGACAAAATATGAGACTGGTTTTTTCTTTTTCTTTTTCATGCCCAAGACTGTTGGTAAACCCATGTATTTATAGGCAACTACATAGACCCGAAAAGGTGTAAAATGGTAATGAACAGGTGCCCAACTGTTTTGAACAGATGCACTTTCTTAATTCAAACCAATTTGACTGATAGTACCTGAACACTATATTTCAAATTTAATTGAAAAAAGTGCCGTTGGGCCGTTGGTGGAACAGTTTCCAATTGTTTGAACTTTTATTAATTAAACCATTGAAATATATATATTATTAAACTATTTGAATATATATATATATTCAACTTATTTGAATAGTTTAATAAATAAAAGAACATGTACAAATTTTTAGGAAACTACAATTTGAATTTAGAATTAAATTAAATTCTCACAATTACAAATTTTAGGAAACCACTTAAGAACCCAAAATTTGAATTTAGAATTAAATTAAATTCCCACAATAATTTTTTATTGAAAAAAAAAATTCAAATGAATTTTATCTAAAAAATTAATGTTAGATCCGAAAACGACGTTAACTTTCCATTCACTCATAAATGGTTTTGACGTTCCGTCTTCACCGTGTGACTTGCCACGCGGCAAGGAACACTTCACCTCTTCGGACCCACACCTCTTCAGACCCACCCCAAAAGACGTTTGGGGCTCACTCAAATTGAGCTAAAAAAAAATGCCTATATGAAACCATTTTTCCAACAGTTGTTCAACCAAGGTTGCAGCTTCATTATTTTTAAAGAAGAATGAGTTATGATAATTATTTTTGAACAAGGAAATGCAATGTATGTTCCTCGTCTAAGGTTGCATGGTAGATTACATTTCCATCCCAAATGGTATTATGCCTGGTAGCATTGATAGTTTGTTGCATTGGTGGAAGGGTGGTAAGTTTAAGGAGCAAGAGAGGAAGATCTAGAATATTGTCCCTTTTGTAACCATGTGGTCTGTTTTGTAGTTAAGAAATGAGTGTGTATTCAATAATGCTAAACTTGACATATGGGAAACCTCTAACCTCATAAAAACTAGAGTGGCAATTTGGCTCAAATCATCATCAAAGGAGTGGCAATACTCTGTTAGTTTTTTCATTTACAATCTCAACCAGATTAGAGTTTGTTTGGGTTGGGGTTGAGAGGGTTCTTTTAGTTGTTGTGTTTGTTGTTCTGGAGTTGGTGGCTATTAGTTTTGGAGTTGCTCTGTTTGCTCCCTTTTTTTTCCTCCTTTTGTTGGTACCTCACCAACATGGGTTTGGGCTAGCATATGATTGTGTAGCAATCTTGGTGTCAACCTAGTTGGAATTAGGATGGTCTACTATGATGCTTTTTACTCGTGTTATGCTTTATTGATGTAAATTATTATGTATATCATGTTTGAATTTATCAATAAAGTTTCTTTTTCTTTGGCTATCAAAAAAAAAAAAAAAAAAAAAAATTAAGTCACTTATTTGTTGTTGAAACTTGAGGTGAAGTTTCCTTTAGAGGGGGAGTTCTAATGTAATGGAATATACATCTTATGTGTCAAAATGACTCTTATGCTTATGTGTAATAGTTTTGTATGTCAAGTGTCCTATGCTTATGTGAAGTGTCCTCTTTCAAAAACATTGGCTCTCTCTCTCTCTCTCTAAAAACCTCCTCCCCAGGCCTCCTTCGGGCCGGCCGGCCGCCGCCTTTGGCTATGGCGGTTGGCTGGCCTTAGCTTTTTCCGTCGTTCGTTTGTTTGTTAGTTTTTTTTCCTTTAATAAACTTGTTTCTCCCATGATTTTCCCACCTAGGTGTGTTTTGTAATAACTGGAGGTGTGTGCTGCGGTAGTTCGTATTTTTGACGTCCAGGATCTTCACTCAAGCGCTCTTTTGCGAGTAGGAGCTTGAGGGGTGTTCACTGGTTCAGATTTTTGGAGTAGTATCGGTGCTCTGTTTGGGCGTTTCCAGATCTGTCTGGTTTTCATTCGTGCGCTCCGTCCGGGTGAGAGTTTGAGGGGTGAACTTCTTCCATATGTATGGTGATATCACTGCGGTTGGTAGGTGTTTTGGTCGGGTTTTGGATCTGCAGTGGGTGTCAGAAAGTAGAAGAACTTGGGTGTGCGAAAGAAGAAGATCATTGCAGCAGGGGAGAGGCAGTGGGTGTGAGAAAGAAGAAGAACTTGGGTCTTGGATCTGCAGTGGGTTTTGGATTTGCAGCGGGTGTGAGAAAGAAGAACAACTTGGGGGTGAGAAAGAAGAACAACTTGGGGGTGTGAAAGAAGAAGTATATTGCAGCTACTGTTGGTGCTGCATTGTCAACTTCAGCAGGGGAGCCGCAGCAGCTTATGCGATGGAGGTTTCCGGTGTTGGCTTGGAGTTTTTCTTTGTTGGAGAGATTTTGTGCAGATTGATTTAAAACTATTAATAAAAAATCTGTTTTGACTCTTCTTCATTTTCTTGAATCTGCTTTATGAAATCTGCTTTATGGTATCAGAGCCATAGCTCCAACGAGTATTGCTCTTTCCTCTTCGAAGCTCCTTAAAGCTTCTCTCCCATGGCCGATTCATCTAGTTATGCATCTCCATCACTTCCTTCCAATCTCACACTCCTTATATCAAATCTCAGTTCCTTTGTCACAGTAAAGTTAGATTCAACTAACTACATCGTCTGGAAAAATCAGATACAAAATATATTGCGAGCAACCAAATTAATCGGATTTGTCGATGGATCCATTGATTGTCCATCATCTACTCTCAGCGATGCAAGCAACAAAGAAGTTTCTAATCCTGAGTATCTTCAATGGATGAATGTCGATGCTTATCTTCTTAGCTGCATAACCGCTACTCTGTCTCCTACAATTTTTTCCTCTGTTTTTCATTGCAAGACTAGCTATGAGGTATGGACTGTTCTTCAATCTCGGTTCACTTCTCTTTCTAGATCTCATGTTCATCAACTCAAGAACAAGATGAATCATCTCACTAAGAAAGGATTAAGCATGGATGCATATCTGACTGAGTTCAAAACCATAGCTGATCAGCTAGCTCTAGCATGTGCACCTGTTGATGATGAGGATATAGTTCTATTAATCTTGAATGGATTACCGGCTGAGTATAATGCTTTTAAAACTTCCATCCGCACCAGATCTGATTCCATGTCTCTTGCAACTCTGAGTTCTTTACTTTGTTCTGAGGAGATTCATATTGAAGCTGCAAATAAAAGTTCTCAAGCATCTGAAATTCCTTTTGCCTATGCTGCAACTACCAGATCCTTTTCTAACAGAGGTGGTTCTAATGGTTCTCCTAGAAGCTACAGAGGTAATTTCTCTAACCGAGGTGGAAGTCGCTATTTCCGAGGATCCAGCTCTCGTCGAGGAGGAAAAAATTTTCAGTCTCCACATCTACCGTTTCAGCAGTCTCAGTCCAGTGCATCTTTTCAGAATTCTCCACCACATCATACTGGTTCTCTAATTGTTTGTCAGATCTGTGGCAAATACAATCATACAGCCTTAGAATGTTGGCATCGCATGGATCATAATTTTCACACAACCTCTGGTACACCTAAAGCAGCATATGTGGCTTCTGCTTCTCCATCTCAATTTCAGTCCTCTTCTGCTCCTCCTACTTGGTATGTTGATTCTGCTGCAACCAGCCATATTACCAATGACTTGAATCAGCTTTCTGATTATCAGCCTTATCAAGGCACTGATCAAGTCACAATAGGCGATGGTTCTTCTCTTCCTATCCATCACATTGGTAATGGTTTGCTTCCAACTCCTTCTTTTCCACTTAAACTCCAAAAAGTTCTTCATGTTCCTCATATTTCTTCTAATCTGTTATCTGTTCATAAACTAGCATCTGATAATAACTGTTCTGTTATCTTTGATGCTGATAAGTTTGTTGTTCAGGACAAGGATACGAAGAGCATTCTGTATAAAGGCCTTAATTCTCAGGGTCTTTATCATGCTCCTCAATCAGTTTCCATGTTCTCTTCATCTTCTCCACAGGCCTGTTTCAAGAGTACTAATTCTCCCACTGCTGCTTCTTCAACTGCTGCTTCTGCTCCAAATTGGCATCTCAGACTTGGACATCCTTCATCCACCAAGCTTCATCACATCCTTAACACTTTTCATTTGCCTTCTCACACTTCCTCTGGTTTATGTCCTCATTGTTGTGTCTCTAAGACACATAGGCTTCCTTTTAGTTTGTCCAATTCAACTGTTAATAAACCTTTAGCTCTCATTCATTCAGATGTTTGGGGCCCATTTTCTGCTTCTGTATCAGGCTACAAGTATTATGTTGTTTTCATTGATGATTTCAGCAAATTTACTTGGTTGTTTCCGCTTCATTACAAGAGTGAAGTATTTTCTAAATTTCTTGAATTCAAAGCTTTAGTTGAAACTCAATTTTCGACATCTCTTAAAATTCTTCGCAGTGACAATGGTGGTGAATACTTATCTACTGAATTTCAAAATTTTCTTAAACAAAAAGGTATTCTACATCATCTTACTTGTCCTCACACTCCTTCTCAAAATGGAGTGGCTGAGCGAAAACATAGACATCTAATTGAAACAACTATTGCTCTAATGCATCATGCCTCTTTGCCTTTAAATCTTTGGTTTGAGGCACTCGCTACCGCTGTCTTGCTAATTAATAGATTACCTACTGCTAAACTTCACAATCTTACTCCTTTTGAAATGTTGTTTAATAAACCTCCAGATTATTCTTTTCTAAGAATTTTTGGTTGCAGGTGTTATCCTTGGTTACGGCCCTATACTAACCACAAGCTTCAACCTAAGTCCATTCCATGTGTATTCATTGGTTATCATCCGTCAGTGAAAGGGTATCGCTGTCTTGATCCCTCTACATGTCGTATCTATCTTTCTAGGCATGTTGTGTTTGATGAAACTTGTTTTCCTTTTTCATCTTGTTCTTCTTCTTCTTCTTCTTCCCCAATTCCATCAGTTACTCAATTACATTCTTTTTCTGGCCCTCCACTTCTTCTTCTGTTTCTTCTTCTTTAAGCTCTTCTTCTTCTGTATCTCCTTCCTCATCTGCACCTCCCCTTGTTCCTCTTCCTGTTCCTAGTTCTGCTAATCCCCCTATTTCTTCTACTGATCTTTCTCTCTCTATTCCTAGTTCTACAGTTCCTTCCTCCTCTTATCCTATTCCTATATCTTCAATTTCTATTGATTTACCTCTCTCTGCTCCAGTTTCTACTCATCTTGCTCCTCATATCTGCTCCAATACTCATTCTATGGTCACTCGGTCCAAATCTACTTCTCTTTCTCCTACTGCTCATCTGGCTCATGTTCCCACTGAACCTTCTTCCTATAAGGAAGCCTCTCAATCTTCAGATTGGACTCAAGCTATGCATGACGAATTTCATGCTCTTCAACTTCAACATACTTGGTCCTTAGTTGACCTTCCACCCAACAAGAATGTCATTGGGTGTAAGTGGGTTTATCGCTTGAAAAAGAACTCTGATGGTTCCATTGCTCGTTATAAAGCCCGGTTAGTGGCTAAAGGTTATCTCCAGGAGGAGGGGATTGATTATCAAGAAACCTTTAGTCCTGTTGCAAAGCAGCCTACTATTCGCATTTTATTGTGTCTTGCCCTTCATTTTGGTTGGTCTATCAAACAATTGGATGTATCTAATGCTTTCTTGCATGGTGTCCTTCATGAGGAGGTTTATATGACTCAACCCTCTGGTTTTATTGATTCTTCTCATCCTCATAAGGTGTGTAAACTGCATAAAGCCTTGTATGGGCTTAAGCAAGCTCCTCGGGCATGGTTTTCTACATTCTCCACTTTTCTCTTGTCCCAAGGTTTCATTGCTAGTCATTGTGACTCTTCTTTGTTTATTAAGAAGACTACATCTGCCATCACCATTCTGCTTATATATGTTGATGATATTTTGCTAACTGGGAGTGATGGTTCTTATATTACCTCGTTGCTTGCTCAAATGCATCAAGTTTTTTCCATGAAAAAGTTGGGTTTTCTGAATTATTTCTTGGGCAT